>CAWUPE010001506.1:0-36787 GCA_963924145.1 Pyrausta purpuralis
CATTGGACCTATTTCATTCACATTGCTGCATTCAGCGGCACCTCCGTCCGCGCCGTTGTTCGTAATTTACGTACGTATAATATATATATGCACACGCACGCATTTAGCACCACACCTGAAACGTAACACCCACGATTGAACGTTAACTAAATAAACAAAATTTATCATATATTATCATCACCGTTAACAAACACATTCATTAGGTACGCTGATGTCTTATTTTACCGCCACAGTAGGTCTCTCACACGCACACACAACACACACGGCGGGCTTTCCGCGCAAACGATATTTTATTTATCACTAGGTATCACTATTGGCCGTTTGTTTCGCCCCACACATTGCATTATTTTGTACCTATAATACAAAAATCGCAGCAGGACCGCCCGACTGCCCGCGACGACGAAACTTTTCTCTTGTTGTCTTGACTTTTGCAATTATATTTCCGTCATAGACTAGTGCAATGATAATATTCACGTTATATAACAAAATGCAGCCAACTATGAAAAGTTTGTTTGTTTATTATTATTTAGTTTTCATTAGTCATTAGTCATTTAGTTGAAAAAAGAAAAAAAAAAGAAGAAGAAAAAAAAAAAAATGGGACAGTGGTAATTATCTGCATCTAGCACTCTTTATAAAATAAACATTGGACCTGGACATGCCGTGCTCTGAATACCTACACACATTCTGTCTGGGTCGGTCGGGGTGGGTTCTATTAGAGAGCGAGTGCTAAGTATATGTCTGTCTCACTCTCTCTTACGTTTAAACCGCTCACCCCACTATTCGGCCGGCGTGCGCGAGTATATATATTATTATTTCGATGATTTTAGAAACAGTCTCTGCTGCGCTCATCGCTCGCCGCACCTATAACTTATTCGTTATTCACGTTCCGTAAATCAACACTCCAAACATGTCCGGACGCGGCAAAGGTGGCAAAGTAAAGGGGAAGGCAAAGTCTCGGTCCAACCGTGCCGGTCTACAGTTCCCGGTCGGTCGTATCCACAGACTTCTGCGTAAGGGAAACTACGCCGAGCGCGTCGGTGCCGGTGCGCCTGTCTACCTCGCCGCCGTGATGGAGTACTTGGCCGCCGAGGTCCTCGAGTTGGCCGGCAACGCTGCCCGTGACAACAAGAAGACCAGAATCATCCCCAGACATCTCCAGCTGGCGATACGCAACGACGAGGAGTTGAACAAGCTCCTCTCCGGCGTGACCATCGCCCAGGGTGGTGTGCTGCCCAACATTCAGGCGGTGCTGTTGCCAAAGAAGACCGAAAAGAAGGCTTAAGCTTTTCATGTACACGTATCCGAACGTGCACACTATGACGTCACACAGAGGCACTCGTGTGTTACGCTTCATATACAAAAGGCCCTTTTCAGGGCCACAATATGATTCTGATATTTTATAAAATGTTTCTTGGAGATTGACTCATACAATTAGTACATACATGATAACGTACAATACACACACGCCCACATTGCCATACGAAATCGTCGATACATATATATACATACCATGTGTACCCAGTAATGAAAGTGAACGAGTCAAGAAATTATATAAATTACCATTGCAATTATGAAATTATACAAAATTGAAAGGAGGTGCCCAATGAATTATATTCTGTGTATTATAGACGGGTAAGTATATATTTAAAGTAGATTATTGGTGAATTTAATAAAAAATGGTACAAACACGATTAGTATTGATATTATCAAAAAACGCAATGTTTACTACTCATACAATCTATAAAAGAGCGACATGGTGATATGTATCTGTCTCGTTTCAACCGCATGTGCAGAACTTTTTGAGCGAGAGGACGAATTAGAGCGAGACGGAAGGACGTTGGAGCGACGCTATTGGTCGCCAATGTAAAGCTCAGTAGTCGAGTATTCGACCCCCGTGAATCGAGGTATACCCATATTTTTGTCTCGGCTACGACACATTCGCTCGCATCTCCCAACGGTGCACGCGTCGTTTGCATATAAGCCGATTGTTTCGTACACACTCAACTCTCAACCATGCCGCCCAAGACAAGTGGAAAGGCCGCTAAGAAGTCCGGCAAGGCCCAAAAGAACATCTCTAAAACCGACAAGAAAAAGAAGAAGCACAAGAGGAAGGAGAGCTACGCCATCTACATCTACAAGGTGTTGAAGCAGGTGCACCCGGACACCGGCATCTCCAGTAAGGCCATGTCTATCATGAACTCGTTCGTGAACGACATCTTCGAACGCATCGCCGCCGAAGCCTCTCGCCTCGCCCACTACAACAAGCGCTCCACCATCACATCGAGGGAGGTGCAGACCTCCGTCAGGCTCCTGCTGCCCGGTGAACTCGCCAAGCACGCCGTGAGTGAAGGCACCAAGGCGGTCACCAAGTACACCAGCTCAAAGTGAATTCGGTTAATTAATGTTAACCGATTCGCCGTGTCTCGTAACTCGTTACACGCGCACTGCTGTGTGCGTGTGTGCGGGCACGACACTGAACCAAAAGGCCCTTTTCAGGGCCACAAAATGCATATCGAAAATTACAATGTTTCTTGAAGATGACGTCTCAGATAAATATTATTATTATAGCGTAAATAAATAAATAAATGAATGAATGACATGAAGTTAGAAACTTTTACGCGCAGCATAGGTAGTTGTACGCGTGCGCGTGCTTATGTATGTATGTATAAAACGAGTAGATATAAAATACATTGTGTACGTATGAATTAATTATTATTATTACATTATTTAGACAACACAGAGCGCACTGCAACAACATTAGGTGTTCAATAAGAGACAAAAGATAAAAATAAAAACGTTACGTCGCAGGTTGTGATGATGTAAAAAAAAAATAAAAAAAAAAATAGGTTGGTACCTATGTACAATGCAAATATAATAATATAAACGATAACGACACCGCGACGGCATAAAAAAAAAAAAAAAAAAAATGTGTACATACGTGTGCATCAAATGTAATATGTGCGTGCATTAAGATTGATTTCCTTATTATTATTTTAATATAGTATCTACCTAACTAAACATTAGTACACAGGCAAAATAGTAAGAATGACGATTCACCGAGTAAAATACAACAACACCAGTGGGAAAGGAATGGCGCGTTTGCGCGCTAGAAAGGGACGGTAGACGGTGAGCGAGCGAGAGCGACGCCTCGTCCGTGTATAAATATAGACTTGTGTCCGTATGTGTTTTTAAAATGCCATGACGGCCAAGGTCACCGAGGCGGTGAGAATGTGGCAAGGTCGCGAGTGGGAGGAACTCGTCGACAGGGCAGGAGAAGACCTGCCCTCACTGCACCGCCTCAATAAAGCCCTCACTGGGGAGAAGTCCTCCACGCACCCCCTCCTGGACGCGGACGGTCAGAGGAGATTCGCGGCTGAGGACAGAGCCCGAATCCTTGCCGATCACCTGACCGTCCAATTCAGGCCCCACCCGCCAGCCCCCAGAGCCCTCCAGCACCACGCTGATGTGGTCCAGAGAGTGGAGGAGTTCTTGGCCACCACCCCACCTCCACTCCCGGGCGACACCTTCATGCTCCCCATCGGAGGTGAAGAAGATAGCCGCCCGCCTAAATAGGAAGAAGGCGCCGGGCCCTGACGGCCTGCCACCCGCGGCCCTGGCGGAGCTGCCCAGGAGGGGGATAGCGGCGTTGACCCGCATCCTCAACGCCGCCCTCAGGACGAACCACTTCCCCTCGCCATGGAAGAAAGGGCGGGTGGTGATGATCCCCAAGCCGGGGAAAGACCGCCGCCGCCCAGAGAGCTACAGGCCCATCACCCTGCTGGATCACGCCGCCAAGCTGTTCGAGCGAGCCCTGCTGCGCCGACTGCGTCCCCACCTCGTCCCGAGGGACGAGCAGTTCGGCTTCCGCAGCGGGCACTCCACCACGCTCCAGCTGGCCAGGGTGATCCACCACCTAGCAGAGGGCCTAAACAAGAAGCAGGCCTCGGTGGCGGTCTTCTTAGACGTGGAGAAGGCTTTTGACCGGGTTTGGCACCCCGGTCTTATTTTCAAGCTCACCACGACCGCCCTGCCCCCCGCCCTCGTCCACCTGATAGCGTCCTTCCTCCAAGGACGCTCGTTCCAGGTCGCCGTGGAGGACGCTACGTCCGCAGAGGGCCCCATAGACGCAGGGGTCCCCCAAGGCAGCTGCCTATCTCCGACCCTGTACGCTGCCTACACCAACGACGTTCCCACCATCAACGACCATCTTCATGAGTGGGAACCCAAGGTCGAGCTGGCGCTGTTCGCGGACGACAGCGCATTTTACACCACCGCCCCATGGGTCAAGGCGGCGGTGAAAAGGATGCAGAAGCAGCTCGACCTACTGCCGGACTGGCTGGAGAGATGGCGGATAGCGGTAAACGTGGGCAAAACCGCCGCCATCTACACGGGCCCCCAAAGAAGGAAGATGCCCGAGCTGGTCCTCAACGGCCAGAAGATAAAGTGGCAGCGCAGTACCAAGTACCTAGGCTGCCACTTGGACCAGCGCCTCACCTTGAAAGACCAGGTCAAGCACCTGGTCGACTCCAGCCGCGGGGCGCGCGCAAGATTGCGCCCCGTCCTCCAGTCCCGCCTGCCCACCAGAACAAAGGTGGGCATATACAAAACGTACGTGCGCTCCAGGCTGACATACGCGGCCCCAGCCTGGTACGCGATGATAAGCGCAGCCCACCGTACGCAGCTCCAATCCCAGCAGAACATAGCGCTCCGAATTATCACGGGGGCCGGGCGCTATGTTCGAAATGCCACTATACACAGGGACCTCAAGATGGAGGCCCTGGAGGGATTCGTGGTCCGCACATCCAAGCGGATGTACGAAGCCGCGGACCACGGGCCGCACCCCGGGCTACAAAATATAGCCCCCATGGCCATGCCCACGGTACAAGAGTCGAGCAAGAGGCCAACCCCACGACAGGTCTGCTCCTTAAATCCGCCCTCCCACCTACCCGAGTCCCAATCACAACCCCCCCGCCCCCTATCTCTCGTCCCCCCCTTAGCCAGAGTCAGCCGCAGTTAGCTTGCCCTGCTCATCGGGCCTCCCCGAACGGGGTCTCACCTGATGGGCAGCCCGCAGCGACTGTGCAGCTGGCTCTGGCAGAAGATGAAGATCAGACAGACCTGTCGTCGCAAGACGGCCGCAATGCGGCTCCCAGTACCGTGGGCCAGTAGGCCCATGAGATGAAGCCCGGGGAAGGAGCTGAGGCTCGAACCCGAGCCGCCCAGAAGGGGCGAGGAAACCCGACGTATGTGTTTTTATTATACGTCAGTACGTCGTTAGTACGACACGTAACCTCCCTAGTCGCGTTGCACCCAACTCCCGTGTGTGTAAACTCACTTTAATTAACAATGGCACGTACGAAGCAGACCGCTCGTAAATCCACCGGTGGCAAAGCCCCGAGGAAGCAGCTCGCCACCAAGGCGGCTCGCAAGAGCGCGCCCGCCACCGGCGGTGTCAAGAAGCCCCATCGCTACAGGCCCGGCACCGTAGCCCTTCGTGAGATCCGTCGTTACCAGAAGAGTACAGAGCTGTTGATCCGCAAGCTGCCGTTCCAGCGTCTCGTACGTGAGATCGCACAGGACTTCAAGACCGACCTGCGTTTCCAGAGCTCCGCCGTGATGGCCCTCCAGGAGGCGAGCGAGGCTTACCTAGTCGGTCTCTTCGAAGACACCAATCTGTGCGCCATCCACGCGAAACGCGTCACCATCATGCCAAAGGACATCCAATTGGCGCGCAGGATCCGAGGAGAGCGCGCTTAAGCAGCGAGCGGTCGCTTGCATAACGTTCGCCGGCGGCGCGAACCGCGTCCGCGTGGCAACGTTGTTCAATACAATTATTCACAAAAGGCCCTTTTCAGGGCCGCATATGATTCATGAATGTGTGTTTTAATTAATTAAACACTAAAAGTTTCTTTGAGACGAGACGCACAGTATACTCACGTACTTGCTCATAGATCGGTATCTTACATAAATATGATCATAAGGGATAACTAACCTATTATTAATGTGTGACAATACGCAGATACCTACGGAACCACAATATACTCGTAGTAATTACTTATATTATATGTATTATGTCGTTTATCTCGGTGTTGTTGTTGTGATGAATATATATATATATATATATATATATATATATATTTACTCGTACATGGACACCGTTGCATGATATAGATGATTCACATCGTGATGATAGTACAGGTAAGGTACGGTAATTGTATTAACACCGATATTATAACCATACGTGTATGCGTGTGAGGTGAGAGAAGAATAAACAACGGACGATATATGATATTAATAATTATTAGGTATTTATTTTTGTTAATATTGTTAGGTATGTATAAATTATGAAAAATCGTCACCCGAAACACGAACAGACCGATTTGTAAACAATCGTCTGTCTCTATCGCACCGTCGCACGCAACGCTTCGTGTGATCGAGTGTACGGCCCCCCTCCCCACTACGCCTGTAGCCTACCCGCTGTCTCTATGGAATCGTATAAATATCGGAGCACCGTATATGTAGTGAGTAGTAGTAGGACGTTGGCTGTTGTTGCGCACACACCTCCCTTCATAGGACGCTGGTTGTGCCACACCCTCCCTGCTACTAGTGCCCGCGTACGCGAGTGACACGCCCCCCCAACACATACTTTTGACAATTATTCCGCGACTTGACGCTTTGTGCCTGTTTTGTTTTAAGTTTGTGTTTTTAGTGTACGTTTATTTTAGTGTTTAAAATAATTCGTGCGACCAGTAGGTTAGCCTTTTTCCAAAGTACCCCCGGTAACTTTTATTGTGCACGTACCCTCTTTTTGTTTAATATTTTTCTTAGTGTAAATTTGTGTTCGATTCGTGTTATTTTTTGAAAATGAGCGATCGAGACCGCGTTCCACCGGACCCAGGACGCTCGTGGCCCCGTAGGACCACAGCGCCCATGACCACCAACCCACCCGCAAGATCGGCGATCCCGATTTTATCTGCGCCTCCAAGACCGCCCAGAGCGAGCACCGAGATGCGCCCGGCTGCCCCGTCCCCGTTCAGGCCGATCCAGCGCCCGGACCCAACATCGGAGATTGCTGACCAATCATCCGTGTTGGTCCAACGCGAGGCGCACCCGCGCGACCCACGCAGACGGCCCCTTCCAGAGGACAGCTTTAGCTCGACCCAGGAGGAGAAGCGCCTCTGCCAGGAGGTCCAACCCGCCGTCGAGTCGTCCTCCTCGGAGTCGGACGACGAGTCCGACGAAGTGGACGACCACCCGCACCCGTCCACATCGGCCTCACAGCCCTCGGCATCGTCCGCTATGGCGTCCTCATCGACGTCGTATGCGACGATGGCGTCCCAGCCGCCGTCCGCCCGTGCGCTGCGGGAATGGAGGAGCCCGCCTGCCTCCCCTCGCCGCACCCCGACGCCGCCGGCTACCACCGGGACCGACGCCCAGTCGGCCACTCCACCCGCGCAGACTAAGGTAAGGGGCTATCCCCCTATCGTAGTAGAGTGTCTACCAAATTGGTGCGTTCATTTTGAACGCATCAAGCGGGCCTTGGGCCATCCGCCCAATGCACGGCCTTTCGGGAAAGGGGTTCGATTCCTCCCCAAGAGCCCCGAGGAGTTCCGCGCCGTTCAGGCTTACCTGACGGAGGCCGAAAAAGCAGACCCGACTGTGGCGTGGTACTGCTACTCCCCGCCCGAGGAGCGTTCGTCTAAGGTGGCTATCAGAGGGCTACCGGCCGACACCCCGCACGACCTTATCCGTGAGGCCCTCGAGGAGCGCGGTTTTTACCCCTCCCACATAAGGGGGATAAGAGGCAAGAGGGGCAACCCGGCGTGCCTATTCCACGTCGAGCTTGAGCACCTGCCCAACCAGGAGCTCGCTCGCCTCTACGCAGTCGACGAGCTGCTCAACATGCCCGGCGTTATAGTCGAGGCATGGCGCCCCCGCAAGGGCCCCGCACAGTGCCATCGGTGCCAGGCGTTCGGCCACTCGTCGGTGAATTGCCACCGACCTATTAAGTGCGTCCGTTGCGCCGGCAACCATCCCGCCGCCGACTGTCCACGCCCGAGGACGGAACCACCTACCTGCGCCAACTGCGCACAGGCCCATGCCGCCAATGACCGCCGCTGCAAGGCGTACTTGCGCGAGGCAAGGCGGACGGGGACGACTGTCCCCCCTCCGCTCCCAAGCGCACCCGCACGCCTGCCTGCCCGCCCCCACACCGACGGCCAGAGGCGCGCCCCGGCGCCTTTAGCACAGGCCGCCACGGCGCCCGTGACCGTACAGACGGGGACTACCTTGGCCCCCCCGGCCAACCCCGCCACCGCGAGGGGCGCCCCCGCCCCCGCCGTATCCCGGCGCAGGCGCCGCCGACGCCGCCGCCGCACCGAGGCCAATACCGGCCCACCTGCGGCTGCGTCCACCCCGACGCAAGCCGCCAGACCACCTACCCCCCCCCAAGCACCCCAGGATTTTGCCTGCGGGGGGACCAACACCGCAGCCCACGCCATCCCCCCACAGGCAGTGGCAACACCCCTCCCCCCTCCGCGGAGGGCCACCGAGGCAGCCCAGCCTCCCCGCCCTGCTTCTCGACCCTCTCAGAGGCCGAAGTCGGGCCAACGAGGCCCGCCCCCCGTCAGCCGACCGGCCTTCCGGCCCCCCCCTCGTACCCAATCGCCTTCTCAGGCCCCGAGCGGGCTCGCAAGTCGGGTGCCCCCAGCCCCGATTTCATTCATGAGGCCCCAACCTCATCTAGAGGCACCTCAACCCCGCCCCCACCCCCACCCCCACCAACAACAGACGGGGGCAACCCCCACTCTCCCCCTGCAAGCAGTAGTACAGCTGCTGCACACCCTGCTGATACAGATCGGCCAGGGGATGGACCCATGCGCAGCCATCATCAACGGGCTAGCCCAGCTCGTGATGAACCACTGCGCATGATCTACTGGAACCCCGGAGGGATCAGCGGGAAGCAGCAGCAACTTCGGCAGCTCGCCCAGTCGCAGGACGCCCACATCGTCCTCCTGGGTGAGACCCACCTACGGCCGTCCACTCGCTTCTCCCTGCCCAACTATACCATCTACCGCAGGGACGAAGTGAGTCCACAGGGTGCGTCCTACAGGGGCACAGCAGTAGCGGTGAGACGTGACGTGATCCACGAAGAGTTGCCGTGGGCGGAGCTTAAGACCCTGAGCGCCCTGGGAGTCAGGGTCAACACCACAGCTCACGAGCTCCGCATATACGCCGCCTACCGCCCACCGACCGCCGCATTCCATCCGTCGGACCTCGACGGAGTATTCGTCGAGGATCACCCTACAATCGTAGCAGGCGACTTCAACTGTAAGCACGTGCAGTGGGGCTCCCGCCTCACACGAGCCGACGGCCGTCGCCTGCTCAACGCCACCACCTCCAGAGGCATTGAGGTGGTGGGCACGGATGCCCCGACCCACATCCCCAGTGAGGCAGACCACCAGGCGGACGTAATAGATGTGGTCCTACACAAGGGCCTGCGCGTCCCCCTGGCCACCGAGGTGCTGTATGAGGGAGACACCCAGCACCTCCCCCTACTGATTACAGTGCCCACCTCTCTAGCGGCGGTGAGAGTACGTCCGCCCAGGTCCCGCGTAGACTGGCCGGCCTACAAGGCGGCCCTCAGGGACCTGACATTGGAGGGCCCAATGTCAACACCAGATGACATTGACGCCGCGGTGGCCCTCCTGACCCAGCGGATGAGGGAGGCGAAGGAGGCGCACACCCAGAAGGTAGCGCCCCCCTCCCAGAAACGCCCCCAACTCCCGCTCTTCTTGAGGGCGCAGATTCAGAAGAAGAAAGCCCTCAAGAAATTATGGTGCCACACCCGATGCCCACGGGTCAAGGCAGAACTAAATGCCATGACGGCCAAGGTCACCGAGGCGGTGAGAATGTGGCAAGGTCGCGAGTGGGAGGAACTCGTCGACAGGGCAGGAGAAGACCTGCCCTCACTGCACCGCCTCAATAAAGCCCTCACTGGGGAGAAGTCCTCCACGCACCCCCTCCTGGACGCGGACGGTCAGAGGAGATTCGCGGCTGAGGACAGAGCCCGAATCCTTGCCGATCACCTGACCGTCCAATTCAGGCCCCACCCGCCAGCCCCCAGAGCCCTCCAGCACCACGCGGATGTGGTCCAGAGAGTGGAGGAGTTCCTGGCCACCACCCCACCTCCACTCCCGGGCGACACCTTCATCTCCCCATCGGAGGTGAAGAAGATAGCCGCCCGCCTAAATAGGAAGAAGGCGCCGGGCCCTGACGGCCTGCCACCCGCGGCCCTGGCGGAGCTGCCCAGGAGGGGGATAGCGGCGTTGACCCGCATCCTCAACGCCGCCCTCAGGACGAACCACTTCCCCTCGCCATGGAAGAAAGGGCGGGTGGTGATGATCCCCAAGCCGGGGAAAGACCGCCGCCGCCCAGAGAGCTACAGGCCCATCACCCTGCTGGATCACGCCGCCAAGCTGTTCGAGCGAGCCCTGCTGCGCCGACTGCGTCCCCACCTCGTCCCGAGGGACGAGCAGTTCGGCTTCCGCAGCGGGCACTCCACCACGCTCCAGCTGGCCAGGGTGATCCACCACCTAGCAGAGGGCCTAAACAAGAAGCAGGCCTCGGTGGCGGTCTTCTTAGACGTGGAGAAGGCTTTTGACCGGGTTTGGCACCCCGGTCTTATTTTCAAGCTCACCACGACCGCCCTGCCCCCCGCCCTCGTCCACCTGATAGCGTCCTTCCTCCAAGGACGCTCGTTCCAGGTCGCCGTGGAGGACGCTACGTCCGCAGAGGGCCCCATAGACGCAGGGGTCCCCCAAGGCAGCTGCCTATCTCCGACCCTGTACGCTGCCTACACCAACGACGTTCCCACCATCAACGACCATCTTCATGAGTGGGAACCCAAGGTCGAGCTGGCGCTGTTCGCGGACGACAGCGCATTTTACACCACCGCCCCATGGGTCAAGGCGGCGGTGAAAAGGATGCAGAAGCAGCTCGACCTACTGCCGGACTGGCTGGAGAGATGGCGGATGTGTTTTTATTATACGTCAGTACGTCGTTAGTACGACACGTAACCTCCCTAGTCGCGTTGCACCCAACTCCCGTGTGTGTAAACTCACTTTAATTAACAATGGCACGTACGAAGCAGACCGCTCGTAAATCCACCGGTGGCAAAGCCCCGAGGAAGCAGCTCGCCACCAAGGCGGCTCGCAAGAGCGCGCCCGCCACCGGCGGTGTCAAGAAGCCCCATCGCTACAGGCCCGGCACCGTAGCCCTTCGTGAGATCCGTCGTTACCAGAAGAGTACAGAGCTGTTGATCCGCAAGCTGCCGTTCCAGCGTCTCGTACGTGAGATCGCACAGGACTTCAAGACCGACCTGCGTTTCCAGAGCTCCGCCGTGATGGCCCTCCAGGAGGCGAGCGAGGCTTACCTAGTCGGTCTCTTCGAAGACACCAATCTGTGCGCCATCCACGCGAAACGCGTCACCATCATGCCAAAGGACATCCAATTGGCGCGCAGGATCCGAGGAGAGCGCGCTTAAGCAGCGAGCGGTCGCTTGCATAACGTTCGCCGGCGGCGCGAACCGCGTCCGCGTGGCAAACGTTGTTCAATACAATTATTCACAAAAGGCCCTTTTCAGGGCCGCATATGATTCATGAATGTGTGTTTTAATTAATTAAACACTAAAAGTTTCTTTGAGACGAGACGCACAGTATACTCACGTACTTGCTCATAGATCGGTATCTTACATAAATATGATCATAAGGGATAACTAACCTATTATTAATGTGTGACAATACGCAGATACCTACGGAACCACAATATACTCGTAGTAATTACTTATATTATATGTATTATGTCGTTTATCTCGGTGTTGTTGTTGTGATGAATATATATATATATATATATATATATATATATATTTACTCGTACATGGACACCGTTGCATGATATAGATGATTCACATCGTGATGATAGTACAGGTAAGGTACGGTAATTGTATTAACACCGATATTATAACCATACGTGTATGCGTGTGAGGTGAGAGAAGAATAAACAACGGACGATATATGATATTAATAATTATTAGGTATTTATTTTTGTTAATATTGTTAGGTATGTATAAATTATGAAAAATCGTCACCCGAAACACGAACAGACCGATTTGTAAACAATCGTCTGTCTCTATCGCACCGTCGCACGCAACGCTTCGTGTGATCGAGTGTACGGCCCCCTCCCCACTACGCCTGTAGCCTACCCGCTGTCTCTATGGAATCGTATAAATATCGGAGCACCGTATATGTAGTGAGTCAGTTACGCGCTACCCGCCTAACGTTCGTTAGTCCGTCGTACAAAAGAACAATCTTGTAACAATTCAACATGACCGGTCGCGGTAAGGGAGGAAAGGGTCTGGGGAAAGGAGGCGCCAAGCGTCACAGGAAGGTGCTCCGTGATAACATCCAAGGTATCACGAAGCCAGCGATCCGTCGTCTCGCTCGCAGAGGTGGCGTGAAACGTATCTCCGGTTTGATCTACGAAGAGACCCGCGGTGTGCTCAAGGTGTTCCTAGAGAACGTGATCCGTGACGCCGTCACCTACACCGAGCACGCCAAGAGGAAGACCGTCACCGCCATGGACGTGGTCTACGCTCTGAAACGCCAGGGGCGCACCCTATACGGTTTCGGAGGTTAAATAACCATACCTACCCACCCCGGTCGGTGTGTGTGTGTCGTCGTGTGGTGCATCATCGCCGCCGCTCGCCGATTTATAATAAAAAGGCCCTTTTCAGGGCCGCACAAGTTTCGTTGTTTAAAAATTGACTGTTTCTTTCGAAGACGAAGTTGCAGCACTCTATGTACCTACCTATACATTACTTGGCATACATACATCACACTCGAGATTATTTCCACATTGACGAGAACGCATGCTACTCGAACTCTCACATTAGTTTACCTGCTTACCTGCCTACATATTATAATATCACGTAGGTACCTACCGAACTACTGTACTTTTTTTTTTATTATTTATTGAATGTACTGTATTACCAGACTGTTGAATACATCGTCACTCCTTTTTTATATGGTATAAAAATATAAAATGAAATAAACATGGGAAGGGAGGGAGTGAGTGAGATGGATAGGTAGGTAGGATATGTAAGTGTTGCTCGAACAACACTTCAGAGAGATGATTTTAAACATTTATTTTATGATGAAAGAGTTTAATTTGTAAGTATAACAATACACAAAACAATTAAATATAATTAATTATAATTTATACACATATTCTCGGGCCGGTTATCGCCTCCTCCTCTTACGGCAGCGTCGCAGCGGGTTGAGCAATGAATGAACTGAAATAAAAAAAAAATATATATGTATATACATATAATATATTACATTTTGTACAGTTTTGAAATTACAAATAATTTTATTATTCGACTTGTCGACACGCGAAGAACGCGTTGGTTGATCAGCAGCAAGCAGCAATAGTAGAAGAATCTGCATTTTGTACTCATATAGGACCCGATGATACCGCCTGTTATTATGGAGAGCGTGTTAGTTATTAGATCGCGCGCGGACTATGTAGGTACGTACAGTTATAATGTTGTTATCAATATGACTTTGAATCATTTAACATGATTGAAATATGGATAATACAATTTATTTATAAGCGTAACATGTAACGTACACGAGCACAGGAACGCCTTCACAGAGACCGAGTGGAGAGCGTTCATGTTTTACGACCCTCCTCTCGAGTACGATAAATACGGCCCGAAGCGTAACAAATATGATATATTTTTTTACACGTATAAAGGTTGGGATGTTCGATTTTAAATTTTCGAAGAATTAACGTACATCATATACGAATTACGGGAGAAAAATAACATTTAAACACGACCCTCGGTCAATGCGGTGCACAATGTTGAAAATAAACTAGCGTAGCGTTCAAACCGTCGTTTATATTGTAATAATAACTGTACAGTATCGTCGGTGCACTTTAAGAGATTCAAGGCACAAGTGCTAATAATGAATTACATGTAAATAATGTTAGGGAACGTATTTTTTTAAGACACATGCTAGTGAAAAGTTTCAAGCTTGTGTACGAGAAAACGTCTAGCGGCAGAGCGGCTCTCCTTACGGTATTGCCAAAGCGCGTTCGATTTCACGCGCTATCCCGCGTCGCACAGCTCTATCTATCCTTTTCACTCGTTCCGCGCGCGCGCAGTAGCAGTACACGTCTAAAAAGCAAGAATAAAGATCGTTAGTTCGTTCGTCACTACGTGTATATACTAGTATCACGGGGAAGAGAAAAATGGCAGACACAGCAGTAGCATCCGAGACACCCGCGCCGGCTACGCCCGCGAAGAAGCCGAAGGCGTCCGCCGCCGGCGCCAAGAAACCGAAGGCGAAGCCGACGCACCCTAAGACATCCGAGATGGTCAACAACGCCATCAAGGAGTTGAAGGAGCGAAGCGGTTCCTCCCTGCAAGCGATCAAGAAATACATAGCCGCTCAGTATAAGGTCGACGCCGAGAAATTGGCGCCGTTCATCAGGAAGTATCTCAAGAGCGCCGTAGAGTCCGGTGCCCTCATTCAGACCAAGGGAAAGGGCGCTTCGGGATCGTTCAAGTTGGAATCCAAATCGGCCGCCTCCAAGAAACCCGCCGCGAGCAAAGCTACCGCCAAGGGAGCCTCCGCCGCGTCCGCCAAGTCCAAGAAGGCGACCGCCTCCGCCGCCGCGGGCAAAGCGAAGAAAGCTGCAGCCTCGAGCGCCGCTTCGTCGCCGTCGAAGGCGAAGCCCGCCACCAAGGACAAGAAGGCCGCCGCCGCTAAGAAGAAGCCCGCCGCCAAGAAACCCGCGGCCGCCGCCAAGGGTAAAGCCGCCGCCGCACCCAAGGCGAAGAAGACAGCGAAGCCTCCGACGAAGAAGCCGAAAGCGCCCAAACCGAAGAAGGCCGCCGCCACCCCCAAGTCCAAGCCCGCGGCTAAGAAGGCGTCCGCCGGCAAGAAGTAAACGACAAGTATACGCCGCCATCACACCGCCGCCAATGCAGCAAGCAACTCGTGTCGCCCGCCGGTGTCGTCTTATGTGGTATGTGGTGCGCCCGGTGCGGTGTGTGAAGGTGACGTTGTTGTTGTTGTCTATAAGTTATTCAACAACCGACTACATTGCTTGGCTAAAAAGTGGAAGAAAGAAAGGAAGCAAGCAAGCGTCGTCACTCACCGAAACGCCCGCGCCGGCGCGCCGCCACCATCATAACGGCCCCGAGTCAGAGGCTGCGGTTGCAGCGAACGTCGAATGTTCAACAAAAAGCCCTTTTCAGGGCTAACAAAACGTTCAAACATGTGTATTCACATGGTTTCTGTTCGAATTACGAGTCTCTCTCTATCTCCACGCAGTTTCTACCCTGAAAACGATATAAAACAAACACGTTACACTACATAATATAATTATGCTTTATAACACAACAAACACACACACACACACACACACACACACACACACACACACACACATACATACATACATACATACACAATCCCTACGTACTTTACTTAGGTACTACTGCTGCATTACCCACCTACGCGTACGCAATACTCACACGAGTTACCTACTAACTAAGTAACTACTTACAGGATCACTCACAAATTTAACACCATTTGCACACAACTAAATCTGTGTAATAATAATAATTATTATTATGCGTTGTTTACGTACCCGTAGGTGGTCATCCATCACTTCACTCACAGTCACAGTCGATCGTCCATTTCATTGGACCTATTTCATTCACATTGCTGCATTCAGCGGCACCTCCGTCCGCGCCGTTGTTCGTAATTTACGTACGTATAATATATATATGCACACGCACGCATTTAGCACCACACCTGAAACGTAACACCCACGATTGAACGTTAACTAAATAAACAAAATTTATCATATATTATCATCACCGTTAACAAACACATTCATTAGGTACGCTGATGTCTTATTTTACCGCCACAGTAGGTCTCTCACACGCACACACAACACACACGGCGGGCTTTCCGCGCAAACGATATTTTATTTATCACTAGGTATCACTATTGGCCGTTTGTTTCGCCCCACACATTGCATTATTTTGTACCTATAATACAAAAATCGCAGCAGGACCGCCCGACTGCCCGCGACGACGAAACTTTTCTCTTGTTGTCTTGACTTTTGCAATTATATTTCCGTCATAGACTAGTGCAATGATAATATTCACGTTATATAACAAAATGCAGCCAACTATGAAAAGTTTGTTTGTTTATTATTATTTAGTTTTCATTAGTCATTAGTCATTTAGTTGAAAAAAGAAAAAAAAAAGAAGAAGAAAAAAAAAAAAATGGGACAGTGGTAATTATCTGCATCTAGCACTCTTTATAAAATAAACATTGGACCTGGACATGCCGTGCTCTGAATACCTACACACATTCTGTCTGGGTCGGTCGGGGTGGGTTCTATTAGAGAGCGAGTGCTAAGTATATGTCTGTCTCACTCTCTCTTACGTTTAAACGCTCACCCCACTATTCGGCCGGCGTGCGCGAGTATATATATTATTATTTCGATGATTTTAGAAACAGTCTCTGCTGCGCTCTCGCTCGCCGCACCTATAACTTATTCGTTATTCACGTTCCGTAAATCAACACTCCAAACATGTCCGGACGCGGCAAAGGTGGCAAAGTAAAGGGGAAGGCAAAGTCTCGGTCCAACCGTGCCGGTCTACAGTTCCCGGTCGGTCGTATCCACAGACTTCTGCGTAAGGGAAACTACGCCGAGCGCGTCGGTGCCGGTGCGCCTGTCTACCTCGCCGCCGTGATGGAGTACTTGGCCGCCGAGGTCCTCGAGTTGGCCGGCAACGCTGCCCGTGACAACAAGAAGACCAGAATCATCCCCAGACATCTCCAGCTGGCGATACGCAACGACGAGGAGTTGAACAAGCTCCTCTCCGGCGTGACCATCGCCCAGGGTGGTGTGCTGCCCAACATTCAGGCGGTGCTGTTGCCAAAGAAGACCGAAAAGAAGGCTTAAGCTTTTCATGTACACGTATCCGAACGTGCACACTATGACGTCACACAGAGGCACTCGTGTGTTACGCTTCATATACAAAAGGCCCTTTTCAGGGCCACAATATGATTCTGATATTTTATAAAATGTTTCTTGGAGATTGACTCATACAATTAGTACATACATGATAACGTACAATACACACACGCCCACATTGCCATACGAAATCGTCGATACATATATATACATACCATGTGTACCCAGTAATGAAAGTGAACGAGTCAAGAAATTATATAACCGCTAGAAGCTTGAACGGCAGCAAACTCCCGTTTTTTTACATGCAGTCGTAGGCTCAACGGGACAAATGTCCCTTTTGCGTTTTTATTTTTTTAAACTCAGATTTCGCCGTGTTCCATTGCATTCATTCAATCACTCGGTAATTTTAACGTTACGGTATATTCTATGTCTTAATTTACAGTGGTCCAAAGCCGAAACTTGCCATAGGCGCCTCACAAAAAATATTAAAATCTGTGCGTGGTCTGTGCCAACTTTGCCGTGTTTGTTGTTATGACTATGAACTTATAAAATTCATTATTTATAATGTTTATTCACTTTTTACAGGTATGTTAGTGTTTTTACGTAGTTAATATGATAAATAATGCGGTGGAATAGTATTTCTCTTCGTACCCATGTGGTTACTTGATTTTTTTACGTTTTTTCCAAGCAATTCACTCGGTTTTGGGAAATCATCGAAATACATATGGTTATTCTAGCACAACTATAGCATAATACGAGATAAACAGTGTATTACAAGTAAGGTTAATTAGTCAAGATACCATTAAAACCATTAAACTGTTCAGATATTAAAAGATAAAGGTACATTTTAAGTGATAATACAATTCGAGTGCAATTTTGGCGGCAAAAAATGGCCGATACCTACGTAAATTAAATTACGACATTAGTGTTAATTTGTGTTGTACTTGCTATTAGTTTTGATTTATATCAAACTATTATATATCATTGTAATAAGCTTTTCTTGTAGAAAACAAGAGTATATATTTCAAGTAACTATCACTAAGGTTTATTCATAAAACACATTAGAAACGCAGAATAATATTGTGGAAAGTAGTATTCCTTCAGTGTTTTACTTATTTCTCGACATTGGTTTATTTAATCTACTTTGTATTGACAAATGTAGTTAATCTAAGAATGTAGCTATTAAACCATATCAATATTTTTACTTGATTCTTATAGCTAGTATAACTATGTTTTTTTTTGATACGGCTAGAAACTTCAGTCGATCCCAAAATTTTATGATATTTTTAAAAGGCCTAAATTGATAAAAAATATACGGAAATGCCTCGTTTTATTTATTTCTCTTACGTAAATTGAACCAATCTTCCTTTTAAAACATTAAAAATAACACGTCATCGATCTACTTTTCAAGATAAAAATATCTAAAGGCAGAAGTATGATCATTGCGGTACGATTTTGACATTCACAGCTCAATATGCTTATTCAGGTAGAATGAAACACAACAAACTCGACACTGTTTAAAAGCTTCATTCATTAGCTACAATTAAATCGTCACTTGAGCCGACCCACTTCTGTAAACAAGTCGTAAAAACGGCATGTTTACGACCCGGGCTCGGCGCGCAGCGGGTGACGTAATCGATCATCCTACATGGCCCTTTTTTTTTCGCCGCGTCAAGCTTCTAAAGGTTAAATTACCATTGCAATTATGAAATTATACAAAATTGAAAGGAGGTGCCCAATGAATTATATTCTGTGTATTATAGACGGGTAAGTATATATTTAAAGTAGATTATTGGTGAATTTAATAAAAAATGGTACAAACACGATTAGTATTGATATTATCAAAAACGCAATGTTTACTACTCATACAATCTATAAAAGAGCGACATGGTGATATGTATCTGTCTCGTTTCAACCGCATGTGCAGAACTTTTTGAGCGAGAGGACGAATTAGAGCGAGACGGAAGACGTTGGAGCGACGCTATTGGTCGCCAATGTAAAGCTCAGTAGTCGAGTATTCGACCCCCGTGAATCGAGGTATACCCATATTTTTGTCTCGGCTACGACAGAGGACTGCTCGCTGCGTACATTGACGTGACACGGACCGAACTTAGTGATATCCGGGTAGTTGCCGGTTTTCTGAAGCTGCGGTTTTCTCTCGGCCTCCCAGAAGCGGGTCTCACCGGGAGAAGCCGCGGTTTAGGGAGATAGGTGCTATCCAGAACGGTCGTCACGCGCAGTGGAAAAATCATCAAACGTGAGTCAAAATACAAAAGTTCTTTTCAGAACTACCCTCCCTTTATATTACTTTTTCTGAGACTACTCAGAAAAGGTAATATACAGAACAAAGACGGTGTTTCTGAATATCACCAATTATGCATCTACCCGCATAACTGTTGATATTCTGAAACCCGCTTACTGAGATGCCCGCTCAGCCGCCTGGTGGCGTCCGCAGGCCAACTCGGCCGCGGGTGTTTCACCGCCGTCGACGTGAGCCCCTCGCCGGGGTCGCAAAGCTGCTGGAGTTGCTGACGCCGGTCACCGCTCGCAGCTCACCCGTAGCCGGCGAGGCCGCCCTCGTGGCAGGCCCCCCATCACCCGTTCCCCCGCCGCGTCTATCGGCGCCCGCGCCTATGGCCGCGCCTGCTTTGGCGCCTGCGCCTACGGCCCCACCCGCGTCAATGCCTGTGCCGGCCAAGCGCCTCACGCCGCCGCGCTCCTACGCCACGACCGCCGCGACTGCCGCGCGCGCCTCTGCTGCGCCGCGCGCAACGACAAGCGCGACCGCCCCGCGCACCGCGACAAGCGCGACCGCCCCGCGCACCGCGACAAGCGCGACCGCCCCGCGCACCGCGACAAGCGCGACCGCCCCGCGCACCGCGACTTCATCGCGCGCCGCGAACACGTCGCGTACCGCGCCATCTTCACGACCTCCACCGACTGCAATCATCTCCCGCCCCGCCGTAGCCGCGACGCGGTCGTCTGCATCCACGTCCGCGACAGCGTCCACGGTTCGAGCTCCCACGCGTGAGCCCACCGTACCGACCGCGATGGCACCGCGAACGAACGCGCGCGCCCCACCTGCTGCGCCATTACCGCCACTCCATCCGGGGGACCCAAGAACTCGGGGATCCCACCCGACCCCTGCACCCGCGCCGACGTCACCAAACGCGCGCATTATCTCTCCGTCGAGGTTCACACCGCCGACGAACCTGCCAGCCCCTTTCTCGCCTACGGTCGCGAAGCGCGTCCGGGAGCCGACATCGCCCTCGGCTGAAGACCGGACACTGTCGCTGCCTAGGCTGGACCTATCACCGATGGATGTGACTCCACAATCCACGACTGAGCAACCGGCAAGACAACCTGAAACCTCGCCTTCCCACACGGCCCCTTCACAGCGGAGGTACCCACCCCTCATTGTGGAGCGCCTGCCTGATTGGGCACGCCACTTCAAGGAGCTGAAGCAGCTCCTCAAGCGACCACCTAACGCGAGGCCCTTTGGTAAGGGAATCAGATTCCTCCCCAGGGACGAGGACGAGTACCGCACGGTGCAGAGGTACCTGACCGACCTGGAGAAGACAGAGAATATCTCCTGGTTCTGCTACTCGCTACCAGCGGAGCAGAGTCTCAAGGTGGCCATCAGAGGCCTACCCGAGAACACAGAGCCAGGAGACATTGAGGAGGCCCTCACAGCACTGAATTTCGTGCCTGAATACGTGCGAAAGATCAGCGCACGTAAGGGGCGACCGGGGTGCATATTTTTTGCCCAACTCCGACGCACACCGGACCTGACACCGGCGATCTACGAGGTCTCGGAGCTCCTGTGCATGCCAGGAGTCCGCATTGAGGCCTGGAGGGGCAAGAAGGGGCCGGCACAGTGCCACCGCTGCCAGACCTTCAGACACTCCTCGCAAAACTGCCACCGTGCTCTGGCATGCGTGCGATGCGGCGAGGAACATTCCGCCAGGGATTGCCCGCGGCCGCTCGAAGAGCCGCCGACATGTGCCAACTGCGGTGATGCGCACACCGCCAACAACACCAAGTGCCCTGTATTCCTCAGGGAACTGAGGAGTAAACGGGCCTCCACAGTCGCGCGCACCACAAGACGGCCAACCCAGAACCTCGTCGCTGAGGAGGAGAATGCCCAATTCTCCCTGATGGCCGCGGCGAATCCCCCTGCATCGCAAGGAAGGAGCAAGCGACGTCGGAGGCGACGCCGCGGGGTAGAGGAGCAGGAGGAGGATAGGCCCCTACTACCACCGCCATCCGTGGCTGCGCCGGCACCAGTCAAAACCGCCGCCCCCAATCGGGGGCCGCAGGTTAGGCTGGATGGTGCACACAAGCGGACAGAGCGTTTAGACGGCAAAGAAGAAACCATTGCAAACTGCGTGAAAATTCTTCACGCAGTCTTAGAGGCCATACAGATCGGGCAGAATCCTGTGCCGATTATTCTAAGAGGGCTGGCTGACTTCTACAGCAATGCATAGAAATCCTCCCCTGTGAACCTCACCACCGAGCGTTCACCGAGTACTGAAGAGACCAACCCGACCGCCGGCTTGCAGGCGTAAGCCTCGCCGGCTGTCGATGACCCGGACACGACACCCCACCAAACCGACCACGACGCTGGCTTGTAGCTGAAAAGCTCGCCAGCGCCAATACTAACCCAGGATGCGAGACGGAAACGTCTCCCCAACCCAACGACCTGTCCGTAGCCACGGACAGCGTTAGACCCTACCGAAGGGGGCCATTGCCCCGAGCGGTTTCCCCGACCTACCCAGAGGTTGTGTGATTACCGATATTGTTTGGCTACGACACATTCGCTCGCATCTCCCAACGGTGCACGCGTCGTTTGCATATAAGCCGATTGTTTCGTACACACTCAACTCTCAACCATGCCGCCCAAGACAAGTGGAAAGGCCGCTAAGAAGTCCGGCAAGGCCCAAAAGAACATCTCTAAAACCGACAAGAAAAAGAAGAAGCACAAGAGGAAGGAGAGCTACGCCATCTACATCTACAAGGTGTTGAAGCAGGTGCACCCGGACACCGGCATCTCCAGTAAGGCCATGTCTATCATGAACTCGTTCGTGAACGACATCTTCGAACGCATCGCCGCCGAAGCCTCTCGCCTCGCCCACTACAACAAGCGCTCCACCATCACATCGAGGGAGGTGCAGACCTCCGTCAGGCTCCTGCTGCCCGGTGAACTCGCCAAGCACGCCGTGAGTGAAGGCACCAAGGCGGTCACCAAGTACACCAGCTCAAAGTGAATTCGGTTAATTAATGTTAACCGATTCGCCGTGTCTCGTAACTCGTTACACGCGCACTGCTGTGTGCGTGTGTGCGGGCACGACACTGAACCAAAAGGCCCTTTTCAGGGCCACAAAATGCATATCGAAAATTACAATGTTTCTTGAAGATGACGTCTCAGATAAATATTATTATTATAGCGTAAATAAATAAATAAATGAATGAATGACATGAAGTTAGAAACTTTTACGCGCAGCATAGGTAGTTGTACGCGTGCGCGTGCTTATGTATGTATGTATAAAACGAGTAGATATAAAATACATTGTGTACGTATGAATTAATTATTATTATTACATTATTTAGACAACACAGAGCGCACTGCAACAACATTAGGTGTTCAATAAGAGACAAAAGATAAAAATAAAAACGTTACGTCGCAGGTTGTGATGATGTAAAAAAAAAATAAAAAAAAAAAATAGGTTGGTACCTATGTACAATGCAAATATAATAATATAAACGATAACGACACCGCGACGGCATAAAAAAAAAAAAAAAAAAATGTGTACATACGTGTGCATCAAATGTAATATGTGCGTGCATTAAGATTGATTTCCTTATTATTATTTTAATATAGTATCTACCTAACTAAACATTAGTACACAGGCAAAATAGTAAGAATGACGATTCACCGAGTAAAATACAACAACACCAGTGGGAAAGGAATGGCGCGTTTGCGCGCTAGAAAGGGACGGTAGACGGTGAGCGAGCGAGAGCGACGCCTCGTCCGTGTATAAATATAGACTTGTGTCCGTATGTGTTTTTATTATACGTCAGTACGTCGTTAGTACGACACGTAACCTCCCTAGTCGCGTTGCACCCAACTCCCGTGTGTGTAAACTCACTTTAATTAACAATGGCACGTACGAAGCAGACCGCTCGTAAATCCACCGGTGGCAAAGCCCCGAGGAAGCAGCTCGCCACCAAGGCGGCTCGCAAGAGCGCGCCCGCCACCGGCGGTGTCAAGAAGCCCCATCGCTACAGGCCCGGCACCGTAGCCCTTCGTGAGATCCGTCGTTACCAGAAGAGTACAGAGCTGTTGATCCGCAAGCTGCCGTTCCAGCGTCTCGTACGTGAGATCGCACAGGACTTCAAGACCGACCTGCGTTTCCAGAGCTCCGCCGTGATGGCCCTCCAGGAGGCGAGCGAGGCTTACCTAGTCGGTCTCTTCGAAGACACCAATCTGTGCGCCATCCACGCGAAACGCGTCACCATCATGCCAAAGGACATCCAATTGGCGCGCAGGATCCGAGGAGAGCGCGCTTAAGCAGCGAGCGGTCGCTTGCATAACGTTCGCCGGCGGCGCGAACCGCGTCCGCGTGGCAAACGTTGTTCAATACAATTATTCACAAAAGGCCCTTTTCAGGGCCGCATATGATTCATGAATGTGTGTTTTAATTAATTAAACACTAAAAGTTTCTTTGAGACGAGACGCACAGTATACTCACGTACTTGCTCATAGATCGGTATCTTACATAAATATGATCATAAGGGATAACTAACCTATTATTAATGTGTGACAATACGCAGATACCTACGGAACCACAATATACTCGTAGTAATTACTTATATTATATGTATTATGTCGTTTATCTCGGTGTTGTTGTTGTGATGAATATATATATATATATATATATATATATATATATTTACTCGTACATGGACACCGTTGCATGATATAGATGATTCACATCGTGATGATAGTACAGGTAAGGTACGGTAATTGTATTAACACCGATATTATAACCATACGTGTATGCGTGTGAGGTGAGAGAAGAATAAACAACGGACGATATATGATATTAATAATTATTAGGTATTTATTTTTGTTAATATTGTTAGGTATGTATAAATTATGAAAAATCGTCACCCGAAACACGAACAGACCGATTTGTAAACAATCGTCTGTCTCTATCGCACCGTCGCACGCAACGCTTCGTGTGATCGAGTGTACGGCCCCCTCCCCACTACGCCTGTAGCCTACCCGCTGTCTCTATGGAATCGTATAAATATCGGAGCACCGTATATGTAGTGAGTAGTAGTAGGACGTTGGCTGTTGTTGCGCACACACCTCCCTTCATAGGACGCTGGTTGTGCCACACCCTCCCTGCTACTAGTGCCCGCGTACGCGAGTGACACGCCCCCCCAACACATACTTTTGACAATTATTCCGCGACTTGACGCTTTGTGCCTGTTTTGTTTTAAGTTTGTGTTTTTAGTGTACGTTTATTTTAGTGTTTAAAATAATTCGTGCGACCAGTAGGTTAGCCTTTTTCCAAAGTACCCCCGGTAACTTTTATTGTGCACGTACCCTCTTTTTGTTTAATATTTTTCTTAGTGTAAATTTGTGTTCGATTCGTGTTATTTTTTGAAAATGAGCGATCGAGACCGCGTTCCACCGGACCCAGGACGCTCGTGGCCCCGTAGGACCACAGCGCCCATGACCACCAACCCACCCGCAAGATCGGCGATCCCGATTTTATCTGCGCCTCCAAGACCGCCCAGAGCGAGCACCGAGATGCGCCCGGCTGCCCCGTCCCCGTTCAGGCCGATCCAGCGCCCGGACCCAACATCGGAGATTGCTGACCAATCATCCGTGTTGGTCCAACGCGAGGCGCACCCGCGCGACCCACGCAGACGGCCCCTTCCAGAGGACAGCTTTAGCTCGACCCAGGAGGAGAAGCGCCTCTGCCAGGAGGTCCAACCCGCCGTCGAGTCGTCCTCCTCGGAGTCGGACGACGAGTCCGACGAAGTGGACGACCACCCGCACCCGTCCACATCGGCCTCACAGCCCTCGGCATCGTCCGCTATGGCGTCCTCATCGACGTCGTATGCGACGATGGCGTCCCAGCCGCCGTCCGCCCGTGCGCTGCGGGAATGGAGGAGCCCGCCTGCCTCCCCTCGCCGCACCCCGACGCCGCCGGCTACCACCGGGACCGACGCCCAGTCGGCCACTCCACCCGCGCAGACTAAGGTAAGGGGCTATCCCCCTATCGTAGTAGAGTGTCTACCAAATTGGTGCGTTCATTTTGAACGCATCAAGCGGGCCTTGGGCCATCCGCCCAATGCACGGCCTTTCGGGAAAGGGGTTCGATTCCTCCCCAAGAGCCCCGAGGAGTTCCGCGCCGTTCAGGCTTACCTGACGGAGGCCGAAAAAGCAGACCCGACTGTGGCGTGGTACTGCTACTCCCCGCCCGAGGAGCGTTCGTCTAAGGTGGCTATCAGAGGGCTACCGGCCGACACCCCGCACGACCTTATCCGTGAGGCCCTCGAGGAGCGCGGTTTTTACCCCTCCCACATAAGGGGGATAAGAGGCAAGAGGGGCAACCCGGCGTGCCTATTCCACGTCGAGCTTGAGCACCTGCCCAACCAGGAGCTCGCTCGCCTCTACGCAGTCGACGAGCTGCTCAACATGCCCGGCGTTATAGTCGAGGCATGGCGCCCCCGCAAGGGCCCCGCACAGTGCCATCGGTGCCAGGCGTTCGGCCACTCGTCGGTGAATTGCCACCGACCTATTAAGTGCGTCCGTTGCGCCGGCAACCATCCCGCCGCCGACTGTCCACGCCCGAGGACGGAACCACCTACCTGCGCCAACTGCGCACAGGCCCATGCCGCCAATGACCGCCGCTGCAAGGCGTACTTGCGCGAGGCAAGGCGGACGGGGACGACTGTCCCCCCTCCGCTCCCAAGCGCACCCGCACGCCTGCCTGCCCGCCCCCACACCGACGGCCAGAGGCGCGCCCCGGCGCCTTTAGCACAGGCCGCCACGGCGCCCGTGACCGTACAGACGGGGACTACCTTGGCCCCCCCGGCCAACCCCGCCACCGCGAGGGGCGCCCCCGCCCCCGCCGTATCCCGGCGCAGGCGCCGCCGACGCCGCCGCCGCACCGAGGCCAATACCGGCCCACCTGCGGCTGCGTCCACCCCGACGCAAGCCGCCAGACCACCTACCCCCCCCCAAGCACCCCAGGATTTTGCCTGCGGGGGGACCAACACCGCAGCCCACGCCATCCCCCCACAGGCAGTGGCAACACCCCTCCCCCCTCCGCGGAGGGCCACCGAGGCAGCCCAGCCTCCCCGCCCTGCTTCTCGACCCTCTCAGAGGCCGAAGTCGGGCCAACGAGGCCCGCCCCCCGTCAGCCGACCGGCCTTCCGGCCCCCCCCTCGTACCCAATCGCCTTCTCAGGCCCCGAGCGGGCTCGCAAGTCGGGTGCCCCCAGCCCCGATTTCATTCATGAGGCCCCAACCTCATCTAGAGGCACCTCAACCCCGCCCCCACCCCCACCCCCACCAACAACAGACGGGGGCAACCCCCACTCTCCCCCTGCAAGCAGTAGTACAGCTGCTGCACACCCTGCTGATACAGATCGGCCAGGGGATGGACCCATGCGCAGCCATCATCAACGGGCTAGCCCAGCTCGTGATGAACCACTGCGCATGATCTACTGGAACCCCGGAGGGATCAGCGGGAAGCAGCAGCAACTTCGGCAGCTCGCCCAGTCGCAGGACGCCCACATCGTCCTCCTGGGTGAGACCCACCTACGGCCGTCCACTCGCTTCTCCCTGCCCAACTATACCATCTACCGCAGGGACGAAGTGAGTCCACAGGGTGCGTCCTACAGGGGCACAGCAGTAGCGGTGAGACGTGACGTGATCCACGAAGAGTTGCCGTGGGCGGAGCTTAAGACCCTGAGCGCCCTGGGAGTCAGGGTCAACACCACAGCTCACGAGCTCCGCATATACGCCGCCTACCGCCCACCGACCGCCGCATTCCATCCGTCGGACCTCGACGGAGTATTCGTCGAGGATCACCCTACAATCGTAGCAGGCGACTTCAACTGTAAGCACGTGCAGTGGGGCTCCCGCCTCACACGAGCCGACGGCCGTCGCCTGCTCAACGCCACCACCTCCAGAGGCATTGAGGTGGTGGGCACGGATGCCCCGACCCACATCCCCAGTGAGGCAGACCACCAGGCGGACGTAATAGATGTGGTCCTACACAAGGGCCTGCGCGTCCCCCTGGCCACCGAGGTGCTGTATGAGGGAGACACCCAGCACCTCCCCCTACTGATTACAGTGCCCACCTCTCTAGCGGCGGTGAGAGTACGTCCGCCCAGGTCCCGCGTAGACTGGCCGGCCTACAAGGCGGCCCTCAGGGACCTGACATTGGAGGGCCCAATGTCAACACCAGATGACATTGACGCCGCGGTGGCCCTCCTGACCCAGCGGATGAGGGAGGCGAAGGAGGCGCACACCCAGAAGGTAGCGCCCCCCTCCCAGAAACGCCCCCAACTCCCGCTCTTCTTGAGGGCGCAGATTCAGAAGAAGAAAGCCCTCAAGAAATTATGGTGCCACACCCGATGCCCACGGGTCAAGGCAGAACTAAATGCCATGACGGCCAAGGTCACCGAGGCGGTGAGAATGTGGCAAGGTCGCGAGTGGGAGGAACTCGTCGACAGGGCAGGAGAAGACCTGCCCTCACTGCACCGCCTCAATAAAGCCCTCACTGGGGAGAAGTCCTCCACGCACCCCCTCCTGGACGCGGACGGTCAGAGGAGATTCGCGGCTGAGGACAGAGCCCGAATCCTTGCCGATCACCTGACCGTCCAATTCAGGCCCCACCCGCCAGCCCCCAGAGCCCTCCAGCACCACGCGGATGTGGTCCAGAGAGTGGAGGAGTTCCTGGCCACCACCCCACCTCCACTCCCGGGCGACACCTTCATCTCCCCATCGGAGGTGAAGAAGATAGCCGCCCGCCTAAATAGGAAGAAGGCGCCGGGCCCTGACGGCCTGCCACCCGCGGCCCTGGCGGAGCTGCCCAGGAGGGGGATAGCGGCGTTGACCCGCATCCTCAACGCCGCCCTCAGGACGAACCACTTCCCCTCGCCATGGAAGAAAGGGCGGGTGGTGATGATCCCCAAGCCGGGGAAAGACCGCCGCCGCCCAGAGAGCTACAGGCCCATCACCCTGCTGGATCACGCCGCCAAGCTGTTCGAGCGAGCCCTGCTGCGCCGACTGCGTCCCCACCTCGTCCCGAGGGACGAGCAGTTCGGCTTCCGCAGCGGGCACTCCACCACGCTCCAGCTGGCCAGGGTGATCCACCACCTAGCAGAGGGCCTAAACAAGAAGCAGGCCTCGGTGGCGGTCTTCTTAGACGTGGAGAAGGCTTTTGACCGGGTTTGGCACCCCGGTCTTATTTTCAAGCTCACCACGACCGCCCTGCCCCCCGCCCTCGTCCACCTGATAGCGTCCTTCCTCCAAGGACGCTCGTTCCAGGTCGCCGTGGAGGACGCTACGTCCGCAGAGGGCCCCATAGACGCAGGGGTCCCCCAAGGCAGCTGCCTATCTCCGACCCTGTACGCTGCCTACACCAACGACGTTCCCACCATCAACGACCATCTTCATGAGTGGGAACCCAAGGTCGAGCTGGCGCTGTTCGCGGACGACAGCGCATTTTACACCACCGCCCCATGGGTCAAGGCGGCGGTGAAAAGGATGCAGAAGCAGCTCGACCTACTGCCGGACTGGCTGGAGAGATGGCGGATGTGTTTTTATTATACGTCAGTACGTCGTTAGTACGACACGTAACCTCCCTAGTCGCGTTGCACCCAACTCCCGTGTGTGTAAACTCACTTTAATTAACAATGGCACGTACGAAGCAGACCGCTCGTAAATCCACCGGTGGCAAAGCCCCGAGGAAGCAGCTCGCCACCAAGGCGGCTCGCAAGAGCGCGCCCGCCACCGGCGGTGTCAAGAAGCCCCATCGCTACAGGCCCGGCACCGTAGCCCTTCGTGAGATCCGTCGTTACCAGAAGAGTACAGAGCTGTTGATCCGCAAGCTGCCGTTCCAGCGTCTCGTACGTGAGATCGCACAGGACTTCAAGACCGACCTGCGTTTCCAGAGCTCCGCCGTGATGGCCCTCCAGGAGGCGAGCGAGGCTTACCTAGTCGGTCTCTTCGAAGACACCAATCTGTGCGCCATCCACGCGAAACGCGTCACCATCATGCCAAAGGACATCCAATTGGCGCGCAGGATCCGAGGAGAGCGCGCTTAAGCAGCGAGCGGTCGCTTGCATAACGTTCGCCGGCGGCGCGAACCGCGTCCGCGTGGCAAACGTTGTTCAATACAATTATTCACAAAAGGCCCTTTTCAGGGCCGCATATGATTCATGAATGTGTGTTTTAATTAATTAAACACTAAAAGTTTCTTTGAGACGAGACGCACAGTATACTCACGTACTTGCTCATAGATCGGTATCTTACATAAATATGATCATAAGGGATAACTAACCTATTATTAATGTGTGACAATACGCAGATACCTACGGAACCACAATATACTCGTAGTAATTACTTATATTATATGTATTATGTCGTTTATCTCGGTGTTGTTGTTGTGATGAATATATATATATATATATATATATATATATATATTTACTCGTACATGGACACCGTTGCATGATATAGATGATTCACATCGTGATGATAGTACAGGTAAGGTACGGTAATTGTATTAACACCGATATTATAACCATACGTGTATGCGTGTGAGGTGAGAGAAGAATAAACAACGGACGATATATGATATTAATAATTATTAGGTATTTATTTTTGTTAATATTGTTAGGTATGTATAAATTATGAAAAATCGTCACCCGAAACACGAACAGACCGATTTGTAAACAATCGTCTGTCTCTATCGCACCGTCGCACGCAACGCTTCGTGTGATCGAGTGTACGGCCCCCTCCCCACTACGCCTGTAGCCTACCCGCTGTCTCTATGGAATCGTATAAATATCGGAGCACCGTATATGTAGTGAGTCAGTTACGCGCTACCCGCCTAACGTTCGTTAGTCCGTCGTACAAAAGAACAATCTTGTAACAATTCAACATGACCGGTCGCGGTAAGGGAGGAAAGGGTCTGGGGAAAGGAGGCGCCAAGCGTCACAGGAAGGTGCTCCGTGATAACATCCAAGGTATCACGAAGCCAGCGATCCGTCGTCTCGCTCGCAGAGGTGGCGTGAAACGTATCTCCGGTTTGATCTACGAAGAGACCCGCGGTGTGCTCAAGGTGTTCCTAGAGAACGTGATCCGTGACGCCGTCACCTACACCGAGCACGCCAAGAGGAAGACCGTCACCGCCATGGACGTGGTCTACGCTCTGAAACGCCAGGGGCGCACCCTATACGGTTTCGGAGGTTAAATAACCATACCTACCCACCCCGGTCGGTGTGTGTGTGTCGTCGTGTGGTGCATCATCGCCGCCGCTCGCCGATTTATAATAAAAAGGCCCTTTTCAGGGCCGCACAAGTTTTCGTTGTTTAAAAATTGACTGTTTCTTTCGAAGACGAAGTTGCAGCACTCTATGTACCTACCTATACATTACTTGGCATACATACATCACACTCGAGATTATTTCCACATTGACGAGAACGCATGCTACTCGAACTCTCACATTAGTTTACCTGCTTACCTGCCTACATATTATAATATCACGTAGGTACCTACCGAACTACTGTACTTTTTTTTTTATTATTTATTGAATGTACTGTATTACCAGACTGTTGAATACATCGTCACTCCTTTTTTATATGGTATAAAAATATAAAATGAAATAAACATGGGAAGGGAGGGAGTGAGTGAGATGGATAGGTAGGTAGGATATGTAAGTGTTGCTCGAACAACACTTCAGAGAGATGATTTAAACATTTATTTTATGATGAAAGAGTTTAATTTGTAAGTATAACAATACACAAAACAATTAAATATAATTAATTATAATTTATACACATATTCTCGGGCCGGTTATCGCCTCCTCCTCTTACGGCAGCGTCGCAGCGGGTTGAGCAATGAATGAACTGAAATAAAAAAAAAATATATATGTATATACATATAATATATTACATTTTGTACAGTTTTGAAATTACAAATAATTTTATTATTCGACTTGTCGACACGCGAAGAACGCGTTGGTTGATCAGCAGCAAGCAGCAATAGTAGAAGAATCTGCATTTTGTACTCATATAGGACCCGATGATACCGCCTGTTATTATGGAGAGCGTGTTAGTTATTAGATCGCGCGCGGACTATGTAGGTACGTACAGTTATAATGTTGTTATCAATATGACTTTGAATCATTTAACATGATTGAAATATGGATAATACAATTTATTTATAAGCGTAACATGTAACGTACACGAGCACAGGAACGCCTTCACAGAGACCGAGTGGAGAGCGTTCATGTTTTACGACCCTCCTCTCGAGTACGATAAATACGGCCCGAAGCGTAACAAATATGATATATTTTTTTACACGTATAAAGGTTGGGATGTTCGATTTTAAATTTTCGAAGAATTAACGTACATCATATACGAATTACGGGAGAAAAATAACATTTAAACACGACCCTCGGTCAATGCGGTGCACAATGTTGAAAATAAACTAGCGTAGCGTTCAAACCGTCGTTTATATTGTAATAATAACTGTACAGTATCGTCGGTGCACTTTAAGAGATTCAAGGCACAAGTGCTAATAATGAATTACATGTAAATAATGTTAGGGAACGTATTTTTTTAAGACACATGCTAGTGAAAAGTTTCAAGCTTGTGTACGAGAAAACGTCTAGCGGCAGAGCGGCTCTCCTTACGGTATTGCCAAAGCGCGTTCGATTTCACGCGCTATCCCGCGTCGCACAGCTCTATCTATCCTTTTCACTCGTTCCGCGCGCGCGCAGTAGCAGTACACGTCTAAAAAGCAAGAATAAAGATCGTTAGTTCGTTCGTCACTACGTGTATATACTAGTATCACGGGGAAGAGAAAAATGGCAGACACAGCAGTAGCATCCGAGACACCCGCGCCGGCTACGCCCGCGAAGAAGCCGAAGGCGTCCGCCGCCGGCGCCAAGAAACCGAAGGCGAAGCCGACGCACCCTAAGACATCCGAGATGGTCAACAACGCCATCAAGAGTTGAAGGAGCGAAGCGGTTCCTCCCTGCAAGCGATCAAGAAATACATAGCCGCTCAGTATAAGGTCGACGCCGAGAAATTGGCGCCGTTCATCAGGAAGTATCTCAAGAGCGCCGTAGAGTCCGGTGCCCTCATTCAGACCAAGGGAAAGGGCGCTTCGGGATCGTTCAAGTTGGAATCCAAATCGGCCGCCTCCAAGAAACCCGCCGCGAGCAAAGCTACCGCCAAGGGAGCCTCCGCCGCGTCCGCCAAGTCCAAGAAGGCGACCGCCTCCGCCGCCGCGGGCAAAGCGAAGAAAGCTGCAGCCTCGAGCGCCGCTTCGTCGCCGTCGAAGGCGAAGCCCGCCACCAAGGACAAGAAGGCCGCCGCCGCTAAGAAGAAGCCCGCCGCCAAGAAACCCGCGGCCGCCGCCAAGGGTAAAGCCCGCCGCCGCACCCAAGGCGAAGAAGACAGCGAAGCCTCCGACGAAGAAGCCGAAAGCGCCCAAACCGAAGAAGGCCGCCGCCACCCCCAAGTCCAAGCCCGCGGCTAAGAAGGCGTCCGCCGGCAAGAAGTAAACGACAAGTATACGCCGCCATCACACCGCCGCCAATGCAGCAAGCAACTCGTGTCGCCCGCCGGTGTCGTCTTATGTGGTATGTGGTGCGCCCGGTGCGGTGTGTGAAGGTGACGTTGTTGTTGTTGTCTATAAGTTATTCAACAACCGACTACATTGCTTGGCTAAAAAGTGGAAGAAAGAAAGGAAGCAAGCAAGCGTCGTCACTCACCGAAACGCCCGCGCCGGCGCGCCGCCACCATCATAACGGCCCCGAGTCAGAGGCTGCGGTTGCAGCGAACGTCGAATGTTCACAAAAAGCCCTTTTCAGGGCTAACAAAACGTTCAAACATGTGTATTTCACATGGTTTCTGTTCGAATTACGAGTCTCTCTCTATCTCCACGCAGTTTCTACCCTGAAAACGATATAAAACAAACACGTTACACTACATAATATAATTATGCTTTATAACACAACAAACACACACACACACACACACACACACACATACATACATACATACATACATACATACATACACAATCCCTACGTACTTTACTTAGGTACTACTGCTGCATTACCCACCTACGCGTACGCAATACTCACACGAGTTACCTACTAACTAAGTAACTACTTACAGGATCACTCACAAATTTAACACCATTTGCACACAACTAAATCTGTGTAATAATAATAATTATTATTATGCGTTGTTTACGTACCCGTAGGTGGTCATCCATCACTTCACTCACAGTCACAGTCGATCGTCCATTTCATTGGACCTATTTCATTCACATTGCTGCATTCAGCGGCACCTCCGTCCGCGCCGTTGTTCGTAATTTACGTACGTATAATATATATATGCACACGCACGCATTTAGCACCACACCTGAAACGTAACACCCACGATTGAACGTTAACTAAATAAACAAAATTTATCATATATTATCATCACCGTTAACAAACACATTCATTAGGTACGCTGATGTCTTATTTTACCGCCACAGTAGGTCTCTCACACGCACACACAACACACACGGCGGGCTTTCCGCGCAAACGATATTTTATTTATCACTAGGTATCACTATTGGCCGTTTGTTTCGCCCCACACATTGCATTATTTTGTACCTATAATACAAAAATCGCAGCAGGACCGCCCGACTGCCCGCGACGACGAAACTTTTCTCTTGTTGTCTTGACTTTTGCAATTATATTTCCGTCATAGACTAGTGCAATGATAATATTCACGTTATATAACAAAATGCAGCCAACTATGAAAAGTTTGTTTGTTTATTATTATTTAGTTTTCATTAGTCATTAGTCATTTAGTTGAAAAAAGAAAAAAAAAAGAAGAAGAAAAAAAAAAAATGGGACAGTGGTAATTATCTGCATCTAGCACTCTTTATAAAATAAACATTGGACCTGGACATGCCGTGCTCTGAATACCTACACACATTCTGTCTGGGTCGGTCGGGGTGGGTTCTATTAGAGAGCGAGTGCTAAGTATATGTCTGTCTCACTCTCTCTTACGTTTAAACGCTCACCCCACTATTCGGCCGGCGTGCGCGAGTATATATATTATTATTTCGATGATTTTAGAAACAGTCTCTGCTGCGCTCTCGCTCGCCGCACCTATAACTTATTCGTTATTCACGTTCCGTAAATCAACACTCCAAACATGTCCGGACGCGGCAAAGGTGGCAAAGTAAAGGGGAAGGCAAAGTCTCGGTCCAACCGTGCCGGTCTACAGTTCCCGGTCGGTCGTATCCACAGACTTCTGCGTAAGGGAAACTACGCCGAGCGCGTCGGTGCCGGTGCGCCTGTCTACCTCGCCGCCGTGATGGAGTACTTGGCCGCCGAGGTCCTCGAGTTGGCCGGCAACGCTGCCCGTGACAACAAGAAGACCAGAATCATCCCCAGACATCTCCAGCTGGCGATACGCAACGACGAGGAGTTGAACAAGCTCCTCTCCGGCGTGACCATCGCCCAGGGTGGTGTGCTGCCCAACATTCAGGCGGTGCTGTTGCCAAAGAAGACCGAAAAGAAGGCTTAAGCTTTTCATGTACACGTATCCGAACGTGCACACTATGACGTCACACAGAGGCACTCGTGTGTTACGCTTCATATACAAAAGGCCCTTTTCAGGGCCACAATATGATTCTGATATTTTATAAAATGTTTCTTGGAGATTGACTCATACAATTAGTACATACATGATAACGTACAATACACACACGCCCACATTGCCATACGAAATCGTCGATACATATATATACATACCATGTGTACCCAGTAATGAAAGTGAACGAGTCAAGAAATTATATAAATTACCATTGCAATTATGAAATTATACAAAATTGAAAGGAGGTGCCCAATGAATTATATTCTGTGTATTATAGACGGGTAAGTATATATTTAAAGTAGATTATTGGTGAATTTAATAAAAAATGGTACAAACACGATTAGTATTGATATTATCAAAAACGCAATGTTTACTACTCATACAATCTATAAAAGAGCGACATGGTGATATGTATCTGTCTCGTTTCAACCGCATGTGCAGAACTTTTTGAGCGAGAGGACGAATTAGAGCGAGACGGAAGACGTTGGAGCGACGCTATTGGTCGCCAATGTAAAGCTCAGTAGTCGAGTATTCGACCCCCGTGAATCGAGGTATACCCATATTTTTGTCTCGGCTACGACACATTCGCTCGCATCTCCCAACGGTGCACGCGTCGTTTGCATATAAGCCGATTGTTTCGTACACACTCAACTCTCAACCATGCCGCCCAAGACAAGTGGAAAGGCCGCTAAGAAGTCCGGCAAGGCCCAAAAGAACATCTCTAAAACCGACAAGAAAAAGAAGAAGCACAAGAGGAAGGAGAGCTACGCCATCTACATCTACAAGGTGTTGAAGCAGGTGCACCCGGACACCGGCATCTCCAGTAAGGCCATGTCTATCATGAACTCGTTCGTGAACGACATCTTCGAACGCATCGCCGCCGAAGCCTCTCGCCTCGCCCACTACAACAAGCGCTCCACCATCACATCGAGGGAGGTGCAGACCTCCGTCAGGCTCCTGCTGCCCGGTGAACTCGCCAAGCACGCCGTGAGTGAAGGCACCAAGGCGGTCACCAAGTACACCAGCTCAAAGTGAATTCGGTTAATTAATGTTAACCGATTCGCCGTGTCTCGTAACTCGTTACACGCGCACTGCTGTGTGCGTGTGTGCGGGCACGACACTGAACCAAAAGGCCCTTTTCAGGGCCACAAAATGCATATCGAAAATTACAATGTTTCTTGAAGATGACGTCTCAGATAAATATTATTATTATAGCGTAAATAAATAAATAAATGAATGAATGACATGAAGTTAGAAACTTTTACGCGCAGCATAGGTAGTTGTACGCGTGCGCGTGCTTATGTATGTATGTATAAAAACGAGTAGATATAAAATACATTGTGTACGTATGAATTAATTATTATTATTACATTATTTAGACAACACAGAGCGCACTGCAACAACATTAGGTGTTCAATAAGAGACAAAAGATAAAAATAAAAACGTTACGTCGCAGGTTGTGATGATGTAAAAAAAAAATAAAAAAAAAAAATAGGTTGGTACCTATGTACAATGCAAATATAATAATATAAACGATAACGACACCGCGACGGCATAAAAAAAAAAAAAAAAAAAATGTGTACATACGTGTGCATCAAATGTAATATGTGCGTGCATTAAGATTGATTTCCTTATTATTATTTTAATATAGTATCTACCTAACTAAACATTAGTACACAGGCAAAATAGTAAGAATGACGATTCACCGAGTAAAATACAACAACACCAGTGGGAAAGGAATGGCGCGTTTGCGCGCTAGAAAGGGACGGTAGACGGTGAGCGAGCGAGAGCGA
>CAWUPE010001507.1:0-24101 GCA_963924145.1 Pyrausta purpuralis
GGAGGGGCGTGTGTGGGACTCCCCCGGATTCGCCCTCGGGTATACCCACTAAAACCTGACGACGCCCGCCGCGTTTGGTGGCTTTGACAGCAGGGGCCGCGTTTGTCTCAACAGTCCCGCGACCCTTGCCAGCGCAACCTCCACCCTCCATCAGGAGGGCGGATCTCCACGGAGTGGGGCGATCCCACTCCCGACGGCACACTGGCGCCTCAGGAGAGTCCCTTGTGATTGGACAGAGGTGTCCCCACACCGTCTGTCCGAGACTAGGGATAAAACGATACTAGTAAATACAAGTATGTACTCGATACTTTTTCACCGATACCGAGTAATTTTAGAACCGATATTTTGTCATAAAGTATCGAGTAATATCGGTCAAAAGTACTTTTATCAGTATGTTTTTTTTTCACATTTTTATGCTTTTTTACCACTGAAGGAACCATGTGGAACCACCGCACCGACCGTAGAATGCACACAGTTTTATTTAGTTTTGTGTAGTTGGCTAGCTTGTTCGTCTATGCCCCAATTACCTATTATCTGTCAGCTGTCAGTCAGCGTCGCTTGCCGCTTGCCGCCATATTTTGACGTTAATGACATCTAGCTAGACTCTCTCATTTCAACCTCGGTGAAAGCAAAAAAACAAATCTGAGAGTTCGTGGCTGAAATAAAAAGGTGTTTGCTTTGTTGTAAATATTGACAATATTGTGTTAATGAATAGTTGCGGTGGTTGAACTGAACATGGGGCCTCCAAAGTCAACTGTGTGGTTATATTTTACTAAAAATGATGACAAAACTGCAAGCTGCAAAAGATGTTTTAAAGAGTGCGGTTTTGTGGCAATACTTCTAATTTGCACCAGTAAGTGATTTGATTCCAGTAAGTATCGATACTTTTCGATAGATTCTCAGTTAGTATCGATACTTGACGACCGATACAGTATCGAGTAAAAGTATCGATACCTCGGTGGTATCGTTTTATCCCTATCCGAGACCCTCCGACGAGGCGAGCCACGCCCGACGGCAGATGCACGCCGCCGAGCTCGCCCAGAGGACCAAAGTCCTCAGGACATCCCTGCCTCCTCTGATAAACCAGAGGGGTGCCGGGAGTCCAACGACTTTTAGTGAGCCGCCGCTCGATGCGAGACAGATGCGACTCACTATGGCCACTGCCGCCCGATACGGGAACAGACGCAGCGGCACTCTCCACGGAGCATCTTGGCTTCACCTGCCACTGATTGCGACAGGCTACTGAGCCCCCTCGCCACGACAAGGCGTGCTCCATTCGAGGGGACCTATATCCTTTTTTTTTTTTTTTTTTTTTTTAACGTCAGAAATGCAATTACGCACCGTACCTCTCCGTCGGGGAACGGAGGGGCGTGTGTGGGACTCCCCCGGATACGCCCCCGGGTATACCCACTAAAACCTGACGACGCCCGCCGCGTTTGGTGGCTTTGACAGCAGGGGCCGCGGTGTCTCAACAGTCCCGCGACCCTTGCCAGCGCAACCTCCACCCTCCATGAGGAGGGCGGATCTCCACGGAGTGGGGCGATCCCACTCCCGACGGCACACTGGCGCCTCAGGAGGGTCCCTGGTGATTGGACAGAGGTGTCCCCACACCGTCTGTCCGAGACCCTCCCGACGAGGCGAGCCACGCCCGACGGCAAATGCACGCCGAGCTCGCCCAGAGGACCAAAGTCCTCAGGACATCCCCTGCCTCCTCTGTTAAATCAGAGGGGTGCCGGGAGTCCAACGACTTTTAGTGAGCCGTCGCTCGATGCGAGACAGACGCGACTCACTATGGCCACTGCCGCCCGATACGGGAACAGACGCAGCGGCACTCTCCACGGAGCATCTTGGCTTCACCCGCCGCTGGATTGCGACAGGCTACTGAGCCCCCTCGCCACGACAAGGCGTGCTCCATTCGAGGGGGGGGGAACTATATCCTTTTTTTTTTTTTTTTTTTTTAACGTCAGGAAATGCCAATTACGCACCGTACCTCTCCGTCGGGGAACGGAGGGGCGTGTGTGGGACTCCCCCGGATACGCCCCCGGGTATACCCACTAAAACCTGACGACGCCCGCCGTGATTGTTGGCTGTGACAGCAGGGGCCGCGGTGTCTCAACAGTCCCACGACCCTTGCCAGCGCAACCTCCACCCTCTATCAAGGGCGGATCTCCACGGAGTGGGGCAATCCCACTCCCTACGGCACACTGGCGCCTCAGGAGGGTCCCTTGTAATTGGACAGAGGTGTCCCCACACCGTCTGTCCGAGACCCTCCCGACGAGGCGAGCCACGCCCGACGGCAAATGCACGCCGAGCTCGCCCAGAGGACCAAAGTCCTCAGGACATCCCTGCCTCCTCTGATACACCAGAGGGGTGCCGGGAGTCCAACGACTTTTAGTGAGCCGCCGCTCGATGCGAGACAGACGCGACTCACTATGGCCACTGCCGCCCGAAACGGGAATAGACGCAGCGGCACTCTCCACGGAGCATCTTGGCTTCACCCGCCGCTGGATTGCGACAGGCTACTGAGCCCCCTCGCCACGACAAGGCGTGCTCCATTCGAGGGGGGGGGACCTATATCCTAGCCTAACCTATCTTAACCTAACTCATTGAACTGCGAGGTGGTTCGCATTTCAATGTTCAACAAGGAATCTCAGCGCAGGAACAGCGATCCGGGTAAGACGGCGCAATCAGAGCTCGCTTAACTTAATTCCCACTTTAATTGCATTGTTTTCTTCAAAAGCACAAATTATCATGACAATTCCACCACACAATCACAATAATTGACCGAAAAAACCAATTACTAAAACGAGGAATGAGGTCCGTCCTTCCCTTTTCGTTTCCGCGCAAAACTCCTTAATTAGCTATAGACCGGAATGACAGCTTCAATCGCAATTTTATTTTTTTTATGTTGCAAGCGTAGTGCAATAGTGTTGTAACAACGCAATTGTGAACGATTAATTGAATTTGTGATATGATTTTTCAATTTCGTAATTCTACTTATTTTGATAAATAAAACATGTAAATTGAACACAATACAAAGAAACGTAATACATAAATAAAATTTTCTAATACGTAAAAACTTAAGTCCCTTCACATGCAATACCAATATTTTGTATGACTTCAACCTATTTTGACTATTTACTACTTTCTATAAATACACTATTACAAATTATGATATTATTTTGCAGGTAACTTGATGTTTAAACAAAACTTGTTTGGTATTTCTTTTTTGGAATACGTAACTATTTTATTTCATACAAATTATTTTTTGCACAACACAAGTTCAAACTGTATAAAATTAATTATTCTATAACACGGGTCAACACGAATTTTGAGTCTGCGTTCTGTACCTCTGATTTTGATTACTTATGCCTAACTAATTGAAGAAAAAATATTTTTATCTATTAAAGTTTGCTTTTGTAGTTACTACAATGAAATTTATTTTTTATGAAAGAGCTCTATTTTTTAATTTCAATTATTACATGTAAAAGGAAAACAGTTTTGAATTCACATTTTTTTATTGACTTTAATTATACAAGACGGCATATATAAACCCACAAATACAAAAAATAATACAAATAAGACTTTGAAAATGAACAGACTTGGTATTTCTTCTGTTAAGTTGGAACTTTTTCGTATGAGCCCCCAAATGTAGTCACCCATCATGTTTTCATTATATTGTCCTTGATAACGCTTTTCAAGTTCATTACATCTTGGTGGAAACGTCCCCTTGCTCTTCCGAATAATTCTCTGCCCTTCTGTTGCCAAGAAAGCCATTATCACTGCTTTAAGGCTGAGCCACGCTTGTTTTTCGTGGGTACTGAGGAGCTGTAGGAATTGTTCACTGGCCATTATTTTCTTTATTTGTGACCAATGAAAATACCAGCTTTAATTTTAGCCTCTGACAATTTCGGGAAAAATGACTTTAAATATTGAAAGGCCTCAGAGTATTGACGCAGAGCCTTTACGAACTGCTTCATCAGACCTAATTTAATGTGCAATGGAGGCATTAAAATATGATCGGGCTTCACAATCGGTTCATTTTTGACATTATGTTGTCCTATTTGAAACTCGCTCCGTTGTGGCCATGAGTGCTGCTGGTAGTGGAGTGCATCGGCTCTACTGTCCCATAAACAAATGTAACACGGATATTTAGTGTACCCGCCTTGCATTCCATCAGAAATACACACCTACAGCCCCCCCTGCCCCTCTTCTGTATCTTCTATGCAACGGCTGCTAAAAAAACTACTAAAACACTATAATATTCGTTTTACATTGTGTAAAGGTACAAAGCAAACTTTATTTATTATAAATAGAGTTTCTGCTTCTTTTTCGATGTATACAATCAGAAAATATTCACTAAATAACAGACTCAAAGAAAAATATTTTTTTTGTTGACTTGTGTAATCATTTAAAAGCAACAATTGAATCAGAATTGAATTAGTCGAATATTTAGGCACATCACTATTTTCATATTACGAAAAAGTGCATCCCACCAAATGTCATTTTGGTCTATCTAATTTAAATTATAGCAATCGTATTCATTTGACAGTCCAAAACGTACGATATAATCTGTCAATCGCTTTGTTTTTTTTTTTTTTTTTTTTTTTTTATATATGGCTCTACGCGGTTTGCGCCAGGCCAGTGTCGTGTAAAATTTGGGAAACGGAAAAGGAAAAAACGGAATATGGATACGGAGCATTATGAAAGGATCAGGAGAGTAGGAGTAGATATATAAATAATACAATGCATACATAATTTTTTTTTTTTTAAAGCTTAATATTGTTTAAGATAATGAAGGATGCAAGTGATTTATAAATTGCTGGATCATTGGAATATAACAAGCACATAATATTGGTGGGTAGAGGAATTTTACAAGATAAAAGGTCATGAAGGAAGGGAGCATGGTCATAAAGCGTACATGCAAAGAAAATATGATCTAAATTGCCATCATCCTCTCGACATTCACATATTGTATTTTCTACTATGCCAAGTTTGGCCAAGTGAACAGGAGTACAAACATGCCCAAGTCGCATGCGAGTCAAAATTGAAGATACAGTTTTACTCAGTTTAATTTTAGAAAACATGGTTTTAAATTTACAGGAATACAGGGTTGAATTAGTGAATAATGTCGGCCTTTAGCTCTACTTTGAAGATACCCATATATTTTCCCACGAATAAAGAAGATGAGATTTAGGGAGAGATAGTAAATCATGGGTGTAATTTTTATACGGAACCATATCTCCGCAAGATATGGCATCATTAGCTAACCGGTCTGCAATTACATTGCCTGTAATATCATTATGGCCAGGAAGCCAAGCAAAGTGGATCGTATATCCATTCGAAACACATCGTGGACAATATTTCTTATCTCAAAATAACTGGAAAAAATGTTTTTAATCTTGAAAGGAAACTTATTTAAAGCTTGTAAAGCGCTTAATGAATCTGTAAATACTATTGCCTTCTTTAATTTAAACAACGAACAAATTCTAGTGATTTTAAAATACCATAGCATTCTCCTGTAAAAACCGAGGACTCCGGAGGAAGTTTAATTTTCTGAACGATTTTAGACTGCGAGTGGAAAACACCAACACCGACACATTCATAAACTGAATGTTTGGAGGCATCCGAATAAAGATGTTGAAAATCATTAAATTGGGATTCGAGTATAAAATTCATATGCATTTTAGCATTGGGATCATTTTATCAACTAAATTGAAATGTATGGTAAGAGGCGTTATTAAGGATTCATAACTAGAACTAAATAAAGGGAGACAATTGGATTGATGAGTTGGAGATGACAGAGATAAGTATTTTTGATAACTTAATACCAAGCACGGAGGTGATTTGTAACGCCAGTAACTAGATGTATGGTATAATTCTGATAAAGAATGAAGTTTGGCTATTAAGGGATGATTCTTAAATTTCAGGATTCTAAAGAAAAATTTTTCGGCCAGAAATTGCCTTCGTAAATGTAAGGGAGGGTCACAATTTTCTACTTGGAGAGCATTTATAGGAGAAGATTTCATTGCACCAGTAACCAATCTTAAAGCTTTACTCTGGATTGAATCTAATTTACGGAAAGCTGTTACATTGCTAGGTTCGAGTAAGAATGTGCCGTAATCTAGATGCTTCTTATCAAAGCGTTATAAAGAAGTCTCATTGAGTAAGGATGGGAGCCCCCACCAAACTCCGAAAGGCATCTTAACATATTGAGTAAAGGTTCACACTTTTCTACAAACAAAGTTGCAATGTGCAACTCCAGTAAGCTTTGAATCAAGATATACACCTAAATATTTGAATTCAGTAACTACCGGTATGACCCGATTCTCATAAGCTAATTGAACTGATGGAGTATGCGCATACGGGAGAACAATACCACTGCACTCTTAGAAGGAGATATTGATAAGCCATTATTATGCATCCAAGTAGCTAGAAGAGCAAGATTAGAAGTCAGTATCATTTGAGACATTTCAGTAGATTTGTCAGCATGATATAATAATAAATCATCAGCATATTGTAAAATTTTTACTGGTTATTCAGAGACGATGCTAAATCGTATGTATATATATTATACAGTAAGGGGCTGAGGACAGAGCCCTGCGGAAGGCCTTTGAACACAGTACGATTTAGAGTAACATCAGAAATGGGATTTCAATATGGCGTTCAGAAAGGATGTTCAGAATGAAGTTAATCATAATTAAGGGGACACCAATGCATTCTAACTTATTTTTTAACACAGATAAAAGAACATTATCGTAGGCGGAATTTATATCAAGAAAGACAGCTGTAACAGTCTCATTGTGTGTAAAAGAAAGACGTATATCAGATATGAATAAACTTAGACTGTCTGTGGTAGATCTGCCCTTCCTAAAACCAAATTGAGTATTGTCTAAATAGCCATTCTTTTCAACATACCACTCTAATCTGTTTTTCACAAGGTGTTCAGCTATTTTTAATAATGAAGAAGATAAGGCTATTGGGCGGTAAGCGCCTACATCAGCAGAACTTTTTTTTGGTTTTAAAATGGGTAAAATAATTTGGGTTCGCCAAGACGAAGGAATAGTGCCCGAAGCAAAAAGAGAATTTAGCAAGTTCAAATAATAATTAAGCGTATTATCGTCAAAACAACGGATCAAAGAGTAAGTGATACCGTCAGCTCCAGGGGCTGAATCGTTAGTATTATTTATAATACCTTTAAGCTCATATATAGAGAAAGGGGAGATTAGACCAGATACTGATCCAATATGAGGAAGGGATAATACAGGTGATAAAGATAAATTAGTTTCCAAAGGAGAAGCAGGTGTATTTACAAATTGCTCTGGAACCCAGGGAGGAGCTAAGTTATCTAAAAAAGTTTCAGCTAGTGGTCTAGGTATTATATTAAAAGATAAGTCAGATATAGCAGATTTAAATTTTCTAATGTTACGCCAAACTATGGAAGATGGAGTATCAGGGCAAATAGATGTACAGAATTTCCTCCATCTTCAAATTTCTTTCTCTTTATAAGTTTGCGAGGTGTCCGCGATTGCTTCGGTTACTAATTTAAAATTTTCGGAAGACTATCATATTTGTAAATCCTTTCAGCCTCTTTTCTTTTTTTGATAGATATAGCACATTCTTCATCCCACCAGGGTGGACGAGGACGAAAGTGACGAGAGTTCTTTTTAGTACCAAATACTTCATTAGCAGCCTCAGCTAAATTAGTAGAAAATGTCTCAGCACAATGAATATTATTTTCCGAGTTCACATGAGGCAGGGATTTAATTTTACTTTTCCAAGTAATTTTTAAAGACTGACCATTTATCATCAGTTTTGTCAGGTATTTTATATTTAGTCTAGAAAGTTCATTTGACTGCAAATTATATTTTGAAGGAAACAAAATAAGTATAGGGTAATGATCACTGCCATAGGTTGATGGTAAAACTTCCACTGTGCAGAGGCTGCTAAAGTAGAGGTACTGATAGTCAAATCTACAGCACTAATGATTTGATCCGGTTTTGTTCGACGAGTAGGGGTACCATTATTTAAGACACATAGCTTATGAAAATCTATTATTTCTAGCAAATATTCGCCATAAGGTTTAGTCAAAGAACTGCCCCAAAAACGGTGATGACAGTTAAAATCCCCCATTAAAAAATAAGGTTTAGGTAGCGAGGACAAAATAATATTTAATTCATTTAATACTTCATTAGTGGGACGGGGAATGTATGCACAGACATAACAACATTTATTAATATTTACAGCTATAATACAAATATTTACACTATGGGTAGGTAGAGACACTAAGGAGAAAGGTGTAGATTTTTTTAACAAGTATTGCTACTCCACCATACCCATCAGACCTGTCTGCACGGACAGTAGAGTAACCATTTACTCTAAAGTTAAAATCTGGTTTAAGCCATGTCTCTGTTAAGGCACAGAGAAATGGATCAAACTTATTACACAAGTACATAATTTCACTTTTTTTACTATTAACGCTACGGCAATTCCATTGAATTACCCTAGCTAGCTTCGCCATGTCTAATAAATTGCATGCATTTTTCAATCAGATGTGCAGCGTTGGTCGGTAAATTGGCATTAGACTTATTTATTAAAATACTTAAAAGGGCAACAATGAGGTCTGGTAATGAAAGATCTGAATCAACTGGTTTTTCATCTGACTTGTCATAATTTAAGCACATCCATTAGATGGAGAAGGTATGTTATACTCATTGATAAGAGCTCTGTGAGCATCTTGATCATATCCTTTGCCTAGGGCAGGAGGAGAGCGGGGTTTTCAGGAACACTGTTTTTTTGTATGATTTGTTATTATTATTATTTTGAACATTTTTTATTTGTTTTTCTGGCAAGAAGGTTTACTGGAGGATGAAACTATATCAGCATAAGACTTATTAACTGGTGGATGCAATTTTGAGGATTCTACATATGATAAGCAACTATTTGCCATTGAAGATTTAATATCTTTTTGTCTTAAAATTCAGGACAGCTTTTACTTGTGGCAAAGTGATAACCAGTGCATAAGCAACATGATGCTCTTTCTTCAGGAGTTTGGCAAGAATCACCTGTATGGTTTTGTCCACACTTAAAACATCTAGGCTTTGATCTGCATTGCACTTTTGTATGGCCAAAGCGGCAGCAATTGTAACATTGGATGGTAGGGAATATATACAAATCAACATTGAGTGCATTATAACACATAAATACTCTTTTAGGCAAAATTTGTCCATCAAATGTTACAACCACTGTCTGTGATGGTTTCCAAACAGGAGAACCGTCAACAAATTGTTTAAAGTTCAGCCTCCTAACTTTAATTATATCACCGCAACCAATTGGTACCTTAATATTTTCCATTATCTCCTCTGGAGACCAATCTGCAGGAACACCCCTAATAATGCCCATTCGTGTAACATTGAATGTGGGGATATAAGCTTTGAAGCCACTAAGTTCCAAATTCTTATTTGAAACAAACTGATTTGCATCTGAGTAGTCTGAGAAAGCTATGGTAAATTTATTACGACCAATTTGCTTAACACTGCCATTAACTATATTTCTAAAATTGTTTTTGTGAAGGAGTTTGCCAAATGCTACTGGGTGAATTGATGTGCCTGAGTTGGGAGTACTTTCAATTTTCTGCACATGGACTACAAATGGGGCTACATCTTTACTCCTATAGCATTGACGACTAATTAACGTAGGAGTAGGTTGAGGCAATTCAGTATTCTTCTTTACTTCAGCTTCAGGGATAAAAATGTTTTTTTTTGGGGCTGGTGTATCAGTGCAATAACAATCGGAATCACGAATTTCATTTCCGTCATGACGTTTTCTTCGTCTTTTTGTCTACAGTTATGTGAATGGCGATTACTGCGCTTAAGAGATCTTGTAGATCCTGAACAATCTGAGTCTGTAGAAACAGTTACATATTGAGCAACAGGAGGGACACTTTCAGTCAGAATAGAAGGATCTTTAGGCAAAGATGGGATTGCGAACTCTACAGGAGAGAAAAACTCCGCTGAAGCAGCAATTTCACCCGGGGGAAAACTTTCCCCCGGGTCCGGAGGAAAGCTCATGCAATAATAATCTTAGTTTTGACTTACCAATACCGATGAATATGAATAATAACTATAATATATACACACTATACAGAGAAAATACTTTAAATTTTACTCCACTGATCACTTATTTCTATAAAATTAGCAATAAAAAACAATTAGCGAAAAAATGACGCCTAACCCCGCGCTACGTTTCCCGCCTTTTTTTCCGCTTTGTTCTTTTTTTTTTTTTTTTTTTTTTAATGGCTCGCGCGATTTGCGCATTACCAGTGTCTTTGTAAAAGAGAGGAAACGGGAATCTAGGGAAAAAGGATCGGTTTACGGAATTTTGGAAGTTATAGATCAGGAAGTATGGATAGACATGCTTTGTTCTTTAACCATTTGACAGATGATACCGTACGTTTTCAACTGTCAAATGAATACGATTGCTTTACACAATTCCCCCCCATCCCACTGACGACTGACGGAAGACGAATGACGTTTTATACTCACTTTTAATAATCTGTGGCATATCGCATTCCCTCATCAAGTGAGTGTGATATGATCAAGATATCAAGATATAAACAAGTTATCTACCTGACTACCTACTGATAGTGTGCTGTACTTTCACCTTTGCTCTTTTAGGTATATACAAATTCTCTCTACATTCTTGTTTATTTATTGTTCAAGTGTATTAAGGTGGGAGAAGGAACTGAGAGTTGCCAGCGAGTACCAAGGTTATGTCGTCTAAAAGTGCAGTGCAAAAGTCCAATTCAACTCAATTCGTAAGTGAAGCGTTTTTGTCCTGATTTCAGTACCTAAACTGTTTTTATTGCCGATTGAAATATTCACGGTATGAAATGTGTAAATAAATTATTATTTAAAGCGCACTTTTAAAAAGCCACTTTTCTTTTTGTAATATTATGTTTGTATTAATGTATTACCTTTTACTTAAAGGTTTAGAATAAGTACATATATTATTACGTAATAAATGTCCTTATTCTGAGGCTAAAAGTAAAAGTTGTTTCTCAGTGATTACATTTATTTTAGACGATTTGGTTTCATGCACAGAATGGGAGGTTTAAAGACTTCAGCCTCTTACGCTTCAATACCTGAGCGATTGCTAGCAACTGCATAACAATAGAATTTCTATTGTGTCTTGTTTACATATGCTTTAGGGATTAAGCCTCTTTTTACATCCTGTATGTAGAAATAAAAAATCATAGTTATTGAACAAGCTTTAGATGAACTTAACCACTTTATGTTTTGACAAACCTAAAGTACTCGCAAGAGAATGGAGTTTTGTTCCTCGCATGCTATGTGAGGCCATAAAATAAGAAAATATCCAAATTTCAACTCAGAAGATGGTAGGAAACTTCCACCAGCATGAAATTATATTCTTTTCATTTCAAGACCCAAGCAAGATGATCACATACTGCAAGATCTCAAGAAACAGTAACCTCTTTCTGCGTGGCTTTCATAGCATTCATAATGACAAATAACACATTTAATTATCCAGTAATCAATTCTTGCTTGTGTGACCACAGAAGCTGTTAAGCATTCAAAACTTCTGGCTTATATTGGGTGTAACAAAAAAATAACAAAGCCAAAAGCCACACATTGCCCCCATTTATAGAATCATTTTTCTTAAAGACACTATACTTGAGAAATGAATTGTGACTAAAATATTGACAGTCGGTGTTTTTTTTTAATATTTTAAAATGAAAATCTATTAGTAATAACAATCATTTTTCTCTTAGAAACATGTTTAAAATGATCCGTACCCTTTTCGTAAACAGACCATAAACAGTGCACTTCGTGCGCTGTGCGCACGCATACAGTCTGGCCATAAATACTGTTACATTTAAAAATAAGAAAGATATTACATTTGAATTTGGAATCTGTCATTTTTATACGATTGCTCATTGTGAGCATTTGGCTCGCAATTATTAAAACTCCGTATGCTTGGTATTAGTCAAATGTTTGTGTGACGGGCTATTAATAGGTACAATGAGACCTCCTCTGTTTGTGACAGAAAAAGATCTGGCCGTCCACGTAGTGTTCGTACGAAAAAGGTAGTCAAAGCAGTAAGGGAAAGAATTCGCAGAAATTCTGTCCGAAAGCAAAAGATTTTATCTCGGGAGATGAAGATAGCACCCAGTACCATGTCGCGTATTTTAAAAGATGACTTAGGACTTGCAGCCTATAAGAGACGCACTGGTCATTTTTTAACTGATAAATTAAAAAAAGAATAGGGTGGTAAAATCGAAAAAAACTACTGAAGCGGTACGAAAAATTTAGTTTACGGATGAGAAAATCTTTACAATTGAGCAATATTTTAACAAACAAAATGAACGTATTTATGCTCAAACCTATAAAGAAGCTTCCGAATTAGTCGGCAGAGTGCAACATGGGCATTACCCGACTTCATTGATGGTTTAGTGGGGTGTTAGCTATGGAGGAGTGACTGAGCCATATTTTTGTGAAAAATGTATCAAAACATCGGCACAAGTGTATCAAGATACCATTCTTGAAAAGGTAGTTTAGCCCCTTAACAACACCATGTTTAATAACCAAGCATGGTCTTTCCAACAAGACTCGGCGCCGGGTCATAAAGCTCGGTCCACGCAGTCTTTGTTAGAGCGAACGTTTCAGACTTCATCAGAGCTGAAGACTGGCCGTCGTCTAGTCCCGATCTTAATCCGCTGGATTATGATTTATAATAATAAATATTCTTTATTGCACAAGTAAGGACACAAGAAACAATAATAATACAGGCAAAATCATTGGTACAATATTGGCGGTCTTATCGCTGGAAGCGATCTCTTCCAGACAACCATTGGGTAGAGGAAGGCAACGTTTATCAGTGAGGTAGAAACGGTGTGCAAAAATATAGCTGGAATTTTAATATTATACTTTGAAGATAGTTACATAATAGAAGTAAGAATAAAAATATATAACTAATACACATATCACAAATACAATAAAACAAATGAATAAATACAAAACAAATTAATAAATACATATAATTAATACATACATATAATATACGTGCATACTACGATAGATTCATTATAGAAAATTTTCCGTCAATTTTTAAAGCGAAAGGAAATGCGCTTTCACCCTAGCTTTGAACACCGGAAGGGACTGGGATTGTCGGATATGCAGTGGTAGTGAATTTCACAGTCGAACGGACTGAACTGTAAACGAATGTGAGTAGCATTGGGAGGAGAAAGGGGGAAAGGAAAGGTGTAGTCGACGGCAAGAACGCATGTTAACCTGGTCGTTGATGGTTTGCAGAAAGTGGAAACGTTCCTTGAGATAGGGGGAAGATCGTGGATTAAAAAGAACATTGTACAACAGAGTAAGGATGTGAAGATTACATCGTAAACGTATGGGAAGCCACTCTAACTGAGCACGGAATTCGGAGACATGATCATACTTACGTAAACCGAAAATAATGCGAATGCAGAAGTTTTGGAGGCGTTAAGGTTTATCAAGGAACTTTTCACTAAGGTCTAGATAGCTACAGTCAGCGTAGTCAAGAATAGGAAGCAGCAGTGCTTGCACGAGAGCAATTTTGGTAGGAATCGGTAGAAAATTGCGCAGTCGATTTAGAGCACTAGCTGATGCAGAGACTTTCCTGCTTACCTCGCTGATCTGTTTCTCCCAAGATAAAACAGATATCCATATGAATGCCTAAATTTTTTACCACATTACAGTAGGGACCTACGACACCGTCGAATATAACTGGAGGCAGCAGATCCCTATCGATCTTTGAGATCAGCTGAGGGCCGCCAACAATAATAACCTGCGATTGTGGTAGGATTGACAGTTAGCCCAAATGACTTGCTCCACTGCAAAATGAGATTTAAGTCTTGATTTAGAGACTGTACTGCTGTAGGGAGTTCGTCAAGGCTACTTTTAACATAAAGTTGGAGGTCGTCTGCATACAGATGGTAGAAAGAAGTCAGGCCGAAGGTGATTGAATTAATGAAAAAAGAGAAGAGGAGATAAGACGCCACCCTGTGGTACACCGGCACCTATGTCACACCATGCAGAGAAGGAATCCTCAGCACTAATGCGTTGTCGGCGCCCATGCAAGTAACTATGAAACCAGTCAATTACCGTTGGAGATATGTTAAGAGAACGTAGTAAGCTAAGAAGGATATCAAAGTTAACAGTATTAAACGCATTGCTAAAATCCAGCAAAGCCAATAGAGTGAGATCCCTACTGTCCATGGCAAGGCGGATGTCATCGGTGATTTTCACCAGGGCAGTCACTGTACTTTGACCAGGACGGAAACCTGATTGGAGAGGGATAAGGAGTTCCCGATCTGATAAGAAAATACTCAGCTGCTGATGAACAACACGTTCTAGTACTTTTGAAAGGATTGGCAGAATAGATATGGGACGGTAATCAGAAAAACAAGATGGGTTGGAGTTTTTTGGAAGGGGAATTATTTGAGCTTCTTTCCATGCTGTAGGAAATCTGCTCTCGTGCTCAATGAAAAGTTAAGGATTTTTAAATGGAGATAGGATGTCGAGGAGGGAGACAATCATCTTACGGCTGATGCTATTGCTGCCAACAGCATAGAAACCAGAGAAATTATGTTCTTCTTAACATCACAATCGGATAATGGACTGAAGACGAATGGGGAATAGTCTGGAGTTGGGAGAGATGACAAGTGATTCAAAGTTTGTGTTTTGATGCTAGCATCGATAGTAGCAGAAGAACTGAAGTGCTCATTTAAAACATTGATATTAATATCTTTAGATAGGACATCATAACGGCGTTTCCCAATTCCAATAGACTTAAGAAATTTCCAAACCTTAGTTGGGTTTCCATTTTCAACTGATTTGTGAATATAGCGTCTTTGAGCATCCCTACAAAGTCTGTTGCAGCGGTTTCTCAGCAACTTATATCTTTCGCGGCTTTTGTCGGACGGGTCTCTTTTGAGTTTAAATTTTGCGATATTCTTCTTATTTCTCAGTTCTTTGAGATCGTCAGACAGCCACGCGGCAGGAGAGTGCTTGATCTTAACAGGTTGGATTGGAGCATGCTTGTCATAAAGTTGTATAAAAAAGCGAATTTAAGAGTTCAACTTTATTGTCAACACAATCCGCTCGATCAATAATTGACCAGTCTATTTCGAAAGCATCTTTTTGTAGTTCATCGATGTTCATGCTACCAAAATTGCGCTGTAGAAGCACTTTTGTTTTTCAGTTTGGGGAGGACGAAGTTTATATGAGAGGTATAGAAGGTCATGGTAAGAAAAAGCGTCAGCAGAACATTGACCATATTTATCGACATGTGATGTAGAAGAGACGATAATCAAGTCTAAGAGAGATCGGTTGCAGTTTGGGAAAAAATGCGTAGCATTAAGGGAAGTATATGAAGCTCACTGGAATTTACTACGGTGTTGAGCTGGGAAGCACGGGAATCATTTTTGAGAAGAAACGTATTGAAGTCACCCATAATAATAGTTTATGGTGAGTTTTAGAGAGTACGGCTTGCTCTAAACGCCATGATAATTTGGAGTCCATAAAAAAACCATACGATTGGCAGTGAAGAATTTTCCCATGGAAAGAGTGCGTGCTTCTATTGATAACTGGCCTCAACGTTTAAAGGACTGTATTGCAGCCAATGGAGACCAATTCGAATAAGCTTTTTATATTTTAAATTGTTTTAAATTTATGTATAAAACTAACACACTGTAAAAGTAATAAATATTATTTGCATTGAAACATTTTTTTTTTCCTTTGTCACAATATTTATGGCAAGACTAGGTATAACTTTGCGTTATACATTGGGGATAGTAAATAAATGATTATTTTTAATGCCAAAAAATCAAATTCGATTCTTAGCTCTTATTTTTGTAACATAAGATTTGGTTTTGTGTACTAAATGCAAGGTTAAGGCTTCGGTTAAGCCATTTGTAACACGGAACTCTGTAGTTTATATAATTGGACGCGAAATTAATCCGTATTGTTTTTAATTAAACAAGTAGTAATCGCGTAAACTTCAGAACCATTTAAATACAGCATTTCAATTAGTTGCATTTCCCCAGAAGATAATTGCATATATTAATCTGGACGCTACAATGGCGTGATAATAGGTAAATAGTGTAGGAAGATTGACTTTATTGCTAAATGATAGAGGCTGTACGAGGCCTGAGAAACCTTATTGCAGACAAAGTCAATCAATGTGATTTTGCCATTTTAAGTTAAAAAAAAAAATGCGTTTTAGTAAGTTCAATCAATTTGCCATTGTAATTTATTGGTAATGTAATACTTTGGTTCGTTCTTTCTTATCGTTCTTACCTTTTATTGAGCAAGTAACAGAAAACAGATATTTCTATGTTACCAACTTTTAATATGTAGTTAACCTAATTATATATTCTTTTGTTTCAGGATTCAAACATGTTGCGAGCTGGGTATAAAATTAGTAAGTAGCAAAAAATGCAGGGTAAAATGCATGCATGACATTTATAATAGCTACCAAATAAATACCATTTTTTTAGTAACTTCTTTTAATACTTGTAAACAGATTTTAATGGGTTACGTTGTAAAATGGCAATAAACAGAACCCCTACAGTTTTGTCAATTCTGTCTGTTTGCAGCCAGAAACGTCAAAGACCTACACATTAAAATCGTCTTGGACATTGCATTGGTGCTCCAGGCCCTACAAAATAATAGCATATCATATTCTGTCCTTATTTTGTAGTGCCATAAAGCAGTCCAATCCATAGCAAGCATAAAAGGTAACCTTGCAATGGATCAAACGACATTATCTGTGTGTTATGAAACCAGCCTGAACGCTCGTGTCACTACTCGTGCCCTTTGCTCACGCGAGTGCACGTGTCGCGAGGTGAGTAGCGATCGTAACACGTGCGTGCTCGCTACTCGGCTCGGCACTCGCTTAGCAATTCGCGCGCATATGTAATTGTGGCATCATAATTAATAATTTGATATCGTGACGTGGTGACACATAAGGTCCGCTACCGACCGCCCGTTTTCCCAGTGTAATTGATCGCTGTTGGCCCCGACCGGCGCGACCATTTTGCTTTCGTTTTGTCAAGTGGAGCGGATGTGTAAGCGTTTGAGTGGAGTTGAATAAAAGGAAGGATATATATTATAAAGATTCATTACAACGTGTAATGTTAAATGCGCAAAACATCAGACACCCTAATTTAAAAAAAAAGATCTAATTCAGAAAGAAAAAAAATATTCAAGGTTTATGTGATGTTTTAGTTTTTACTGGCACTTCAGTCTTATCATAAACTAGCTGTGCCCGCGACTTCGTCCGCGTGGAATAGTGACTTTTTAATTATTTAGGCTAATTATTTTACAAATAAGATATACCGCGAATATGTTGCAGCAAAATTCTCAAATAATAGCATTCAGTTTGAGACGGATGGACGTTAAAGACGTGGCAGACTGCCGAGAAAGCTGAGTCCTTTTTCTAGGCATTCTACTAATTCATTCAATAGATTATACTTTTTTTATTAAAAATTATGATTTGGTAAGTAATTTAAAAATGGTGAGAAGATAAACAAAACTTAACAATTTTGTCATAAAAAATTGTCCAAAACGTCAAAGCTACAACAAAACAATACCCAATAACAATGAAATCAAATTTTGCATTAGGATTGGTAAATATAAATTAAGTCAACCAACCTATTAATTAAGCATTGACCTAATGTAATCAATCACTTAACAGAGAATAAGAAGAACAATATCAAATCAAATTACCTACTACAAAATCAAATTATAAATGCACATTTAGATTTAATACCTACCTCCTACCTACTTTAAATGGAACTTATTACTAAGTCAAGAAAAAAATATATTACATGCTGAGATGAGCTATCGCAGTTACATAAACCTGCATAAATCAGAAGAAAGAATAACAAAAGCAATTACCTACTAAATCTATTAAAATTAAAAATCATAGGTGCATTCAAAATTAAAACCTACTCAGTGGCGAAAAGAAAACTTTAACCTGCATAAATCTGAAGAAAGAATTTTAACCAAAAGTATTACTGAATCTACCTAATAGAAAATATCTGCAATCAAAATAATGAGCTCAATTCCTTTACTACTCAGTAGCGAAAGTAAAACAATGTATTACGCGCTGAAATCACTTGAAGTATCGCAAAAAAAAGCAGTTGCGCGGGACAACCGTTCCGCAGGGAGCCGACTAAATTAATCTAATAGGTATGTATAAAGGAAAATATTTCAACGCAATATACATATTTTAATGTAAGTGAGAAGCCACCAACCATACTTAGCGCAAGCTCGCGTTGTAAGTAATTAAGCTGAGAGTATTATTTTGATGTGGAGTTATTTCAAAACTGTGATAGCTTCTAAGATATTTATTGAAATTAAATGATGTGAACTTTGTTCAAAATGAAATGCTCGTGATGATGAATGTATTTATTTTAAAAAGAATCAATACCCGTGTATATAAAACACCTTCAAAAATAATGTTCGAATAAAAATAGTAAAATATTTTAACGCAAAACATACGCAGTTTTTATTGTAACTAAGAAGCCAGCAACCATAGCAATTAGCGCAAGCGCACGTTGTACTTAAGCTGCGAACATTATTTTGGTGCGGAGTTATGTTAAAACTGTGATAGCTCCTAAGATATTTATTGAAATCAAATGATATACAGGGCAAATTTGTTCTAAATGAAATGTTCGTGGTGATAAATCTACTTATTTTGATAAGAATAAATATCTGTGTGTATAATACACCCTCTAAAAATAATGCATATTTTTTTTTACAAATTTATTAACATAAAAATGGTTGTAGTAAGTCAACCATTAAAAGATAGACATATGCTGTCGCAGACTTTATTATAGAACTCTTGATGCTGAACAATCCTGTCATACATGATTTTTGTGTAACTTAAGCGGTTTCCGCAGCGTACGCAGCGGAAGCTCTCAAAAGGAATATCTTTCTCCCGTTTTTCGCAACATTTTTCATTGCTGCTGTGGTCTTATGAGTCGTATCTTTATGTTATATAGCCTAAAACCTTCCTCGATAAATGGACTGTCAAAGATAAAAATCATTTTTCAAATCGGGCCATTAGTTTTCTGAGATTAGCAGGTTCAAACAAACAAACAAACAAACTCTTCAGCTTTATAATATTAGTATAGATAGACAGAGCAACATTTTAATTAAGATTTTTTGGAAAATGAGACAGATTGAAAATCCTTCACTTGTTTTTTTTTTATTTATTTATTATGTACACAAACAGAATACAGTCTTAACTTGCTTATAACTAAAAGATCCAAATTACAGATGAAACTGTAGTCCAACAACAGTGTACATAACATGATTTTACAATTCGCAGCGTAGTGTGAAATTTAAAGATTAGAAGGCAAAACGAAATATTATTAGAAACAAAACAAGAAGTATAGAATAATTTAACAAATCAACAGATTTTCAGTATTCGAGGGTGATTGAGAATACTTGAATCACCCTCGAATACTGAAAATACTGAATTCTGCTCGTTATTCCAATCAATCGGGTTTTGCGCTTTTAACGTTACACGTTGTATAAATAATTTATAGAAATAAACTCTATTTATTTCTATTCGAAAGAAAAGTATTCACACGACATATTCTATAAAAAGTCACATCAGACGTAACTATCCCTAATATTCCGGTGCTCACCATGACCTTGGACGAATAAACCACTGGACGCGCAATGACGTACAATTTCGCTTGTGCCCCGTTAGCCACGAAGCGGGCTTTTTGGCCCTCACTTACAGGTGACGTCTTGTCAGTACGGTGATAGAGCTCAGTGAGAAACATTGTCCGAAAAAAATGGGTAAATGTGGCTTATTTTTGTATAAAAAATTAATAGCGGCAAGACAAAAAATATTCATTTTCATCCGTAAGTAACGTTTTATCCCAAAAAAGCTGATATTTTTCATGAAAATAGTGAAATGTGTTTTCCAAGAGAAAAGTAACATTGCCATTTAAAAAAGTGGTGGTCAGTTACTACAAAATCAACAAGATAACGTATACTTTATACGGTAGGATTGTCGTATGTTTATCATTCGTTCTCTTGTCAGTTTAATTTTAATTGTGCTTGACAATTGTCGATAAATCGTATCGATAAACATTTATTAAATTTTTAATGTAAATTCTTTAAAAAGAAAATGATAAATCTGTAAAAAGTTTCACTCGAGAGTAGATTAAGGTAATCTTAAAAATACACACATCAAAAGTGTCTAGGGATCAAGCATTTTTATGCGGATTTCTTGAGATTGAGATGTGGCTTTGTAATAAATTTATGATTTTATAAATTTATGTGGATCCTTTTTGGTGCATTTCATAATTTGAAACAGGAACTGTCAATCAAATTCGAGTAAATGATGAAAATCGGCTGTCAATATTTTCCCTATAAAAGCATACAACGCATTGAAGACATTATAAGTGCTACTGTTTCCCTACTACTGATTAAAACCAACGTCATTATGGAGCGGCGACGTCATTAAAGCAGAGAAGAAATGCTCAGAGCCGTGGGAATGATAGAAGCTGGTTCCCGGCAACGTACTGTGGCTTTAGCTCTGAATACAAGTCAAAGTGTTATCAGTTGACTTTGGACACGTTACCGAAGCACTGGTACCATGGCTGAGCGCCATGAAGGACGGTATCGCTGCACCACTCGGAGAAAAGACCGATATATTCAAATCACAGCTCGAAGAGCTCCAACAATAACCGCCATGATGTTAGCCGTGAGGCTTCATCACTCTTCAGGGAACTTAATTAGCGACCAAACAGTCAGAAACCGGCTTGCATGAAGTGAACCTTCATTCCCGAAGACCGCTACGGGTACCACCTCTAGCAATTCTCAATCGTAGGATTCGATATCAATGGACTCTTGAACACAGAAATTGGGCAGAAGAACAATGGCGTTTCGTGTGCTTTTCTGATGAGTCTCGTTTTGGTATGAGACCGGATACAAGATGTATACGAGACTGGAGAACCCCTGGACGCCAACAGCGATTAAAATCCTGCCAGGAAGTCCATCCTTATAGTGGTGGAACCATCATGGTATAGGCGGGTATTTGGATCGGCGGAAGAACTGATTTGATTCGGATCAGAGGCAACCTCAACGCTCAAATTTATGCTGAGACCATTGTATCAGACGTCATCGTTCCTCTACAAGTGCAAATCCGGTCCCTTATTTCAGTTAATGCATGATAATGCACGACCGCACACCGCAAGAGTTGGAAGACAGACTCTCGCCGCAGCTAACATCAATGTCCTGCCCTGGCCTGCTCAGTCGCCAGACTTGAACCCGATTGAGCATGCATGGGATATGCTACAGAAAAGAGCTCTACCGAATATGGAGGGGTATCCAGTCGCAAGAAGACCTTTTTTGTTGTTGCAACGCACATGGGCGGCCATTCCACAGCGTGATTTGGATAAACTCATTTTGAGTATGCCAAACCGATGTTCTTGTGTTGTTAGTGTTCGCGGTAGAAACACGGATTATTAATCGTTTAAGTTACCCAATAAAATTTTAAAGAAAACTGTTATTTCAGTCTTTTTTTTCGAACTTTAATGTTAGTGGTTCAAATGTCAAAAAGTCCCTTTATTAGAAAAATGGCAAATTTCTTTATTAATGCAAAGGTGACTTGGTTTTTTCGTTACTGTAGACAAACGAAAACACTTTATTTGATGAATCCTTAAAAAAAAAACAATCAGGAGAAAAGTTATTGCGAAAATATATGTCGATCCCAAGACACTTTTGATGTGTGTACAACAGTTTGCTTTAAAATTTTAAACCTCATATTTTATGACAATACGTCTTTAAAATATAATTTCAGATTTCTTGTGGATCCATTAAGTAATATAAAGTGGGTCGAAGGGAGACAAAATGGATCCCCACAAAACATCACCGAATATGTGATATCCATTTAACACCAGTGTGATTTAATGCCAAAGCAAAAATCTACTGCTTAATTATCCCATAGGAGGATTTAAATGGTGCTGGGCTGTATGTACTCATGGGCGGTTTCACAATGTCTTAGGAAGTTCTAGTTAGTGTTACTTGCCAGACCGTTCATATAAACGTTCTATGTTTCAGTTGTTCATTCGATGGTTTGTGCATTAAACATGTCCATAATGTAATTTATTATTTTAGTGATAAAAATTGTCTTTTTACAAAAGATTCGTTCATTCATTCGTTCCGTACATATCGATAAAAAAATATCGACACTTTCATGCACTAAATGTCAAAAATTGACACGACAAGCTCCCCCCGCCCCGCAGAAATTGGCTAATGATGTTTTCATACATTCGCTCTTGCGTTTCATATCCAGTGGTTAATTCATCCAAGACCATGACCCACCTCCGGGTCACCCGCATGAAGCGGTCAGTTACTAATGGACTGCACCCGGAAAGGTAAAAAAACCGGCTTAGTGCGAGTCGGAATCGAATCGGAGGGTTCTGTGCCAACTTTAACTTAATTAGAGCCAAAATACCAAAATATTTTGTTGATAGCAAAAAATAACATTGTTTTTTCATAGTATTGTATGAAGGACACAGTTATTTTGCGGTTGTTGAAAATGTGGTATACCTCTAAAAGTTTGAGTTTGATCTCGTTCAAACCAAACCACTGTTATTGTTCTTACCACAGTCAAGTAGCCAATTGTGTTCTAAAAAAGATTCTATATTGTCTCGGGTCTGGGTGTTGTGGTACCACCGTTGTGTCTGATTTCCATAATACAAGTGCATTGGCTACTTACTTTGGGATCAGAGCAATGTATGTGATTGGTGTCCAATATATTCTTGTATATACAGACAGTCCCGAAAATAAAGGATAATCCTGTTAAAGCATTTTCGAGATTCATATATAGGTACTACTATTTATATTACTTGAAAATTGCGTCTTTACTCATAAAAACACATGGAATTGTCACTTTTAAAGACCTGTTTTATTTTTTAACTCTTTGCAGGTTGCAGGCATCTTATTTATAATTGTTTTTTATCAAAAAACGTTTAGGAAAAAATTTTATAATATTTTTGTTTTTGGAGTAGTTACAGCGTTACTAACTAATAAATTTTATGTTTTTATTGCAGTGTGGGCCTAAGAGTGTTTTTTTAAAACCTTATGCTTGTTCGTTCGAACTGTCTTGTCACTACGCGTCTACAAACCATTCAGCTAATGCTCAAAATCTGCCTAGATTACCAGTTCCAAAGCTTAGTGACACTATAAATAAATATTTAAAAACTGTAAGACCACACCTGAATGACGAGGAATTTTCTCGAACATCAGAACTAGCAAAAAGATTTGAAAAATGAAGATGGACGAAAACTGCAGGCAAGTTAACTTGTTTTAAGTTTTTTATTTTGTTTTGTAATGAATAATTCATTGTGTCCTAATAATGTTTTAAAGCTCACGCACGTGGAAGGATAATATAAAATATAGTTTTTTTAGAAAAGTCCGCGTAGTTAGATTAATTGAAAGTTTTGACACCTGCGGTGTGATTTTAAATTGACTGGACCTTGCATTGCAATGCATCCAGAGTAAAAAAAAACATAGAACGAATTTCGCAATCTTATTGCCGTCGCGTGCCATCGCGCCTTAATTTGAGACGAGTGACTCATTGTGCACTTGGTCTCCAAAAATACTGGAACATTTAAAAATAATTGTAGAAATAACGATTGTCTTGTTATATTCATGTCAAACTGAGTAAAATCAAAGGTACATACTTATATTCGCTATTTTGCAAAGCAGTTTCGTTGAAAATATAGTTTAAGTTCATGAAGCTATTATTAATTTTACATATATCTTCTCGTCGTTTATATATCTTCTCGTTTGACGGTTTGGCTATGTTATAAGTATTTTTACCATGTCTGAAAGCAGCCTATCTTTCACAGAGCTTATTAGAAAGTCGAGCTGAAAAACACCTTAATTGGCTAGAGGACTGGTGGTTAAATACGGCATATCTTGAGTATCGTGACCCTGTTGTGGTCTTCTCTAGCCCTGGCTTAGTTGTTTCCGTTTTCGGAAATTTACTCATCAAAATCAACAACTTCA
>CAWUPE010001508.1:0-10000 GCA_963924145.1 Pyrausta purpuralis
GCACACTTGGTTCCGGATCAGAACAGCAAATCATAACCAGCGTTGACGAGCGTGAGCTGTACATGTGAACGTCACGCCCCAGAAAGGGGAGAAGTGACAGAGGGACAAGGAAAGAGAAAATAACTTGTAGGGAGCCCGAAGCAAGCGCCGATCGGTGAAGCAGCCTGTTTAAGGTACGCACGAGAAAGTCCGGTCGGCGTCTCCCAAGATTCGGGTCGTATGCCACGACGGCAGGTAGACCCATGGGCGGAGGTGTCCCTATCTACTATCTAGCGAAACCACAGCCAAGGGAACGGCTTGGGAGAATCAGCGGGGAAAGAAGACCCTGTTGAGCTTGACTCTAGTCTGGCATTGTAAGGAGACATGAGAGGTGTAGCATAAGTGGGAGATCGTTTCGGCGGTCGTCGCTGAAAAACCACTACTTTCATTGTTTCATTACTTACTCGGTTGGGCGGAAGCGGTGCGCGGTCGATTCGTTCGGCGGGCGCACGGTGTTTCGTTCCAAGCGTGCAGAGTGGTGGCGTGGCGGCAACGCTCGTCACCGTTAAACTCCCGCGTGATCCGGTTCGAGGACACTGCCAGGCGGGGGAGTTTGACTGGGGCAGGTACATCTGTCAAAGAATAACGCAGGTGTCCTAAGGCCAGCTCAGCGAGGACAGAAACCTCGCGTGGAGCAAAAGGGCAAAAGCTGGCTTGATCCAGATGTTCAGTACGCATAGGGACTGCGAAAGCACGGCCTATCGATCCTTTAGTATAAAGAGTTTTTAGCAAGAGGTGCCAGAAAAGTTACCACAGGGATAACTGGCTTGTGGCAGCCAAGCGTTCATAGCGACGTTGCTTTTTGATCCTTCGATGTCGGCTCTTCCTATCATTGCGAAGCAAAGTTCGCCAAGCGTTGGATTGTTCACCCATCAAAAGGGAACGTGAGCTGGGTTTAGACCGTCGTGAGACAGGTTAGTTTTACCCTACTGATGGCTTGTCGTTGCGATAGTAATACTGCTCAGTACGAGAGGAACCGCAGTTTCGGACATTTGGTTCATGCACTCGGCCGAGCGGCCGGTGGAGCGAAGCTACCATCCGCGGGATTATGCCTGAACGCCTCTAAGGCCGAAGCCAGCCTAGCCGAATCCGGCAAGGATATGCTCACTGTGGAGCCCCGAGAGTCGGGAGGCTCTAAACAATGTGACTTTACTAGTCGCGCTTTACATCGTAAGGTGCGACGTCGAAGCCCATTTGAATCGCAGAGATCGGTGCGGTCGGTTTAACACGTGCACCACGGCTCTGAAGGTTCGAATTTACCTCAGTTCGATGTCGGGGCTCGGAATAGTCTGTAGACGACTTACGTTCCTGGCGGGGTGTTGTGCTCGGTAGAAGCAGCGTCGTGCTGCGATCTGTTGAGACTCAGCCCTACGCCAGGTGATTCGTCCGAGGACGATCGTTTTTAAAGTTTTTAAATAACATCGCAGTGGAAGGCTTGTATTCAATATCGTCTAAACAATTTCTTTTTGTTTTTTCAAACACATCGCGATGTTAGGTTTGTATTAAATTTTGTAAATGTCATATCGATGGAAAGTTTGTTTTTAATCTATGGAATGATCGTTATATTGTTTGAAACGCATCGCGGGGGAATATTTACTTTTGCTTTAACAACTCTCCGGTACACTTTTTTTTTTTTTGCAGTTACATGTAATAGCAGCGAAAACTAGTTTTATTGAATAATAATCACAATGTGTTTTTACTTATTAAATTTTATTTTAATAAAATAAATAAAAAAAAACAACTTCAATAACTTTCGCGACCGTGTAGGTATTAATAAATTACCTCCGTACATAAATAATATTATTACATTACTATAACATTATATTATTTTGTATGAATCAATGTTAAGAACAACTTTCATGTGGTTTGTTTCGTTCGTACTTTAAATTTCCCTTATAAACAACCTTAGCTCGCTCATATCACAAACTGTTACACTCGACATAAATAAAAAGGCTTATAAATATTTAACGCAATATTCTTTTTGACTCCAAATGTTTAAATTTCGTTTTAGTTTACCTATCCTATCTGCCGTGTTTGCTCTTCTTATTAGCTAACGAAATAATTTTGATGTTCAGTAAGTAAATGTAAACAACATAATAAATAGCATATGGTTCTTCGGCATTCTTATTTTTTTTACATAAATAAATATTACATAATTATTAAACAAATACTAACATTTACGCAATTTCTTTGTTCGCAGGTAATTAACAAGAAAATTAATAATAATAATAATAATCACATCCTCCGACTACCCCTGCTGACCTGAGTGTGTGAGTTAGTGAATTAGTTAGTTAGTTAGTAAGTAAGTAATTAATTAAATTAGTAGGTAATTTCCTACATTAAACGTAGATAAACATGTAATGAATATTCTCTCCGTAATCATAACAAACTAACAATACCAACTTGCCGGCTTCAATAAGTTCATTGAGAACATTTCAACATGTCCATAAAATAAGAGTATACAATAAATTATCCGATTATTTTAACTCAAGAAAGTAACAATAAACACTTTTCTATAAACATTGAAACGATCACTTATTTCCAAGTCCTATTATAGCATCAATGATGAATACATAGATTATGTTTTTTTTTTTTTCATTTTTGTTTTCCTAATTCATATTGTATAGTAAAGCTTTATCTCTCTATGTAGCACTTGTTTTGCAGCGCCCAAATAGTGTCCATAATGATCCGTTTGCACATTGCCTTAATTACAAATAAAACCTATAATATTATTGTACATTATAGAGCAATGAAGTAGGTATAGTACCTTACTACTTACTACACACAACCTGATGTTTACTTTATACTCTCAGATTTTGTGTCTAGTTAAAGAGCTATATGTAAATGACAGTGAAATACTAGCAAATAGTAACTTCATTATTTTGTTTTTTTTTCTGTGCAATTTATGAACGGAGCATACAAGCTGTGTTTGCGTCGATTTAGTTTAGCACCACACACACAAGTATCAAGGAATGGATGAATTTACAATGACATTGCCATTTAACTGATACCCATATAGTGGCTAGTTTAGGGGATCAGCGCACAGTTAAAACTTTTAAAACAAAACGAATCTTCACACATCACACACGACATAACTTTTATGGAGCACTGAAAGGAACACTGCAATTTCAGTATAGTTTCTAATGCAAAACAAACCCATAAAACACTTTCATTCAATCAAAATACAAATGTTTACTTGAAATTTAACATTTCTAACACTAGCGGGAAGGTAGCGAAAAGCAAAACAAGAACTCCATAGAAGAAAAAAAAATGGCTGCCGCAAACTTTTCAAGGAATGTTTGCTGTACTTTGAAACCAAAACTTAAGCTCTCTTGACCTACTTACAATTTTAAAAGTATTATAAAATAAAATGACGGAATTTCCAGCATTCATAATAATATTAGTTTAAGATTTATTTTAGTTTATTAAATAGGTAAAAAGCGCAGGAAATAGCAACGACGCGCCTACTAGACTAGTATAATATACCTACTAGGGTGGACGAGTAACATCTGAAAGTTTGTCAATATAATAAATAACCAAGCTAAAATAAAATCATGATTTATCAATTTATAACCATGTTTCTATCTTAATTAAAAATAAATCTTAAGTATTGATAGTATGTATGTATGTATGTATGTATGTATGTATGTATGTATGTATGTATGTATGCCTACTTTATGGGTATATGATGCGAATATCACCTGTCATCCTGTCACCTTTTGATTTGTATGAACAGGGCGTCATTTTCAATTTTTTCTGGTTTATATCTTCACTGACATTGTAGGTATGAGGCGCAATTGCAATAGTGTTTTTAATATTTTCGTTTATTAGTTGAGCGCGTTAATACTTAATGTATGAAAGTTGATGATAAAAATGCTTTAAATTTCTAGCTTAGTTTATAGATATATATTGTAATATTGATTTGGCATTATAATGACGAGGTAGGCACTTTTTTACTGCCTATATGGAATGCCACGCCCCTGCTAACTGACCCACCCACCCACCTATTATGTGGTGGATATATGGCGCGTCCATATTAATAGACTATTACATAATATTTTTTTCATATCCCCTTATACGATGGCCACACGGGGAAGGGCTGGGAGGGTGGGGTACACGTACACGGCGGGCGAGGTGTGATTTAGTGGTTTTAAAGAGATTTGAATGTGCCTTTTTCTTTTTGAAAATTCCTTGGTTGGTTGGTTGGTTAGTGTAAAAATTTCCTCGGATTGAATAAACATAAATTAGGTACATAATGTATGTAGATAGGAGGTACTTATTAATGAAATGCAATGCAATACAATAATAATAATAAGTATATTGGGATAATTTTATCCGATAAAATTATTAATATTCAGGTTTTGGTTATCCGTCTCATACATACACTGCTCGATGAATGCAGAGCAACGGTATCAAATCGATACAAACACAATATTTGTTTTAACTGTTTGTAGGTATTTTAACAAACATAAACACTTAAATACATGTAATAGGGGGTATAAAGTTTGTCCGGTTGGTTTGTTATTTTAGTCAAGTAGTTGTTATGGACTGTTTCATATTGTTTGATTTCCTTTGGGTTCAAATTTTGTTTTGTACTGTAGTATGTACTGTAGTATATATATATATATATATATATATATATATATATATATATATATATATATATATATATATGTACCTAGATATACATATATATATCATATGTATATATGTGATATACATATATATATATATATATATATACATGTATATATATATATATATATATATGTATATCACACCTCGCCCGCCGTTGTACCGTGTAATTTTATTTATTGTTTAACACGCTTATATTATTAGCTTCACTTGTAACTATGTATGTGTAAGAAAAACTTGGAATCGTTATTTGACCCACTTTCCGGTCTTCGATTAGGATGAAATTTTGCACACGCTCTGACTTTTGATGACAATACATGACAAGCTAAGAAACGTCATTACAAAACCAATATGGCGGCTTCCCCAAGATGCCAAACAGGCTATTGAAATGGGTAAAAACCCATTATATGAGTATCAAATGAAAGGGTTTGCTCTCAGGGAATACGACAAAAATAGTCACGTGACTTAAATCCAACATGGCGGACATTAAAGATATCGATTTGGCTATTTGAAATGCACCCCCATGATATGGGTATTAAATGAAAGGGTTTGCTGAATTTGATACGATAAACATGATAGTTTTTTAAACTATTGTAATTATTAGTTTGTAAATGTAACCGAACCGTGGGTTACCTAAATGTTTTTTTTTGTTAGTTTTTGAAATCTTTCTGGAATGTTTCTTCGGAGCCTAACAAAATCAAACCTAACCTCATCTAACCTAACCGTGGGTTACCCAAATGGATTTTTTTGTTAGTTTTTGAAATCTTTCTGGAATCTTTCATCTGAACCTAACAAAATGAAACCTAACCTAAAATCTAACCTAACCTTCGGTTACCTAAGGGTGTTTTTTTTTAAGATTTTGGATTATTTCTGGAATGTTTCTTCTGAACCTAACAAAATCAAACCTAACCTAATCTAACCTAACCTTCGGTTACCTAGGGGTGTTTTTTTCTAGATTTTGGATTATTTCTGGAATGTTTCTTCTGAACTTAACAAAATCAAATCAAACCTAACCTAACCTAATCTAACCTAACCTTCGGTTACCTAAATGGATTTTTTTTGTTAGTTTTTGAAATCTTTCTGGAATCTTTCTTCGGAACCTAACAAAATCAAACTTAACCTAATCTAACCTAACCTTCGGTTACCTAAGGGTGTTTTTTTTTAAGATTTTGATTATTTCTGGAATGTTTCTTCTGAACCTAACAAAATCAAACCTAACCTAATCTAACCTAACCTTCGGTTACCTAGGGGTGTTTTTTTCTAGATTTTGGATTATTTCTGGAATGTTTCTTCTGAACTTAACAAAATCATATCAAACCTAACCTAATCTAACCTAACCTTCGGTTACCTAATGGATTTTTTTGTTAGGTTTTTGAAAATCTTTCTGGAATCTTTCTTCGGAACCTAACAAAATCAAACCTTAACCTAATCTAACCTAACCTTCGGTTACCTAAGGGTGTTTTTTTTTAAGATTTTGGATTATTTCTGGAATGTTTCTTCTGAACCTAACAAAATCAAACCTAACCTAATCTAACCTAACCTTCGGTTACCTAGGGGTGTTTTTTTCTAGATTTTGGATTATTTCTGGAATGTTTCTTCTGAACTTAACAAAATCATATCAAACCTAACCTAATCTAACCTAACCTTCGGTTACCTAAATGGATTTTTTTTGTTAGTTTTGAAATCTTTCTGGAATCTTTCTTCGGAACCTAACAAAATCAAACTTAACCTAATCTAACCTAACCTTCGTTTACCCTAAGGGTGTTTTTTTTAAGATTTTGGATTATTTCTGGAATGTTTCTTCTGAACCTAACAAAATCAAACCTAACCTAATCTAACCTAACCTTCGGTTACCTAGGGGTGTTTTTTTCTAGATTTTGGATTATTTCTGGAATGTTTCTTCTGAACTTAACAAAATCATATCAAACCTAACCTAATCTAACCTAACCTTCGGTTACCTAAATGGATTTTTTTGTTAGTTTTTGAAATCTTTCTGGAATCTTTCATCTGAACCTAACAAAATGAAACCTAACCTAAAATCTAACCTAACCTTCGGTTACCTAAGGGTGTTTTTTTTTAAGATTTTGGATTATTTCTGGAATGTTCCTTCTGAACCTAACAAAATCAAACCTAACCTATCTAACCTAACCGTGGGATACCTAAATGGATTTTTTTTGTTAGTTTTTGAAATCTTTCTGGAATCTTTCTTCGGAACCTAACAAAATCAAACCTAACCTCATCTAACCTAACATAAGGTTTTTTTTTTTAAGTTTTTGGTATCTCTCTAACCTAACATAACCTAACCTAACCTAACCATCGGTTTTTTTCCCATTCCAAAAAATAACTTATTTTACACCCGCCGCGTCGCGCGCACGATATTGCGCGTTCAGAATTTTTCGACATTGGAGTCGGTCGCTTGTCCACTCGTGACAGAATTGAAACGAAGAGCGCAAGCAACGCGTTTGTTAGTATCAATCCGTGGCGAGAGGGGGCGTGCAAACACACTCCGCGGCGCTGTGGGCGCGCATTGCGCGTGCGCACGACAGCGAAGTGTCGTTCGGAGGAAAGGCAAAGAGCGGCGGGAAGGCGCGTGTGCGCGCGCGCGCAGATGCGCGCGCGCCCTTCCGTTTAACCGCCGTTCTTTGAGTACTCTAGCTGGCATCGTCGTCTCTTCGGGCGTGTCGCACCACTTGTTTTGGGGGACTTGTAAAATATTTATATTTTAATAGTCTCTCGAAAGTAAAATGTGCGTGTGAGCGCGGTAGAGTCGCGGGCGGCGCTGGCATTGTTAAACTTTGTAGATCGACGGATCCGTTATTGTATATATGGATTTCGTAGGAACGGTCTCACTCAAGGCCTATATTGTGTTCCATGCGTATGTGTGTAACACTTTGGTCCGATGCAATTCTATCAGTGTTGTGTCTGAAAAGCGCCGATGGACGGTTATGCGTCCTCGTCAATTTTCAACAACACTGACGGAGGAGCGTCATACATATTTTTCTGGTCTGGTTCGGGATCTCTCTTGCTCCGGGCTGTTTGTCGCTAATGTGTACAAAACGTCAGTTGGAAGAGTTTTTTTACATAAAAGTGAAAAGTGATCTGTGCGAACCTTCAGTGTGGGCGCCTCCTTCATTTGGAGCGCTAAGTGCCCTTGTTCGCGATCTGATCGGAGACGACACAGATCGCGTACAGCGTGCGACACACCGATATATTATGACCAATATAGTCACGCCTCGATATCCGACGGTAAAACGTCGAATCGGGCGCAAGACACAGAACAGAGTAGAGAGATGAACACGCGTCGCGTGTTTTTTTTTTCTACTTTATCATGTGTAAGCTCCCTGGTTGATCCTGCCAGTAGTTATATGCTTGTCTCAAAGATTAAGCCATGCATGTCTCAGTGCAAGCCGTATTAAGGCGATACCGCGAATGGCTCAATATATCAGTTTTGGTTCCTTAGATCTTACTCAGTTACTTGGATAAACTGTGGTAATTCTAGAGCTAATACATGCAATCAGAACTCTGACCAGTGATGGGATGAGTGCTTTTATTAGATCAAAACCATCGACGGAGGGCCTCGCGTTCGAAGTCGTTAATTTTTGATGAATCTGGATAACTTTTGCCGATCGCACGGTCCAGTACCGGCGACGCATCTTTCAAATGTCTGCCTTATCAACTTTCGATGGTAGTTTCTGCGACTACCATGGTTGTCACGGGTAACGGGGAATCAGGGTTCGATTCCGGAGAGGGAGCCTGAGAAACGGCTACCACATCCAAGGAAGGCAGCAGGCTGCGCAAATTACCCACTCCCGGCACGGGGAGGTAGTGACGAAAAATAACGATACGGGACTCTTACGAGGCCTCGTAATCGGAATGAGTACACTTTAAATATTTTAACGAGGAACAATTGGAGGGCAAGTCTGGTGCCAGCAGCCGCGGTAATTCCAGCTCCAATAGCGTATACTAAAATTGTTGCGGTTAAAAAGCTCGTAGTTGCATTTGTGCGCCGCGCTGTCGGTGCACCGCATCCGCGGTGATACTGACACGTTTGCGGAGCATATCGTCGGTGAGCCGACGGTCAAACGTCGGTTCAATATCAAAATCCTATCGCGGTGCTCTTCATTGAGTGTCGAGATGGGCCGACAACTTTACTTTGAACAAATTAGAGTGCTCAAAGCGGGCTCAAAATGCTGCTTGAATATTTCGTGCATGGAATAATAGAATATGATCTCGGTTCTATTTTGTTGGTTTTCAGAACTCCGAGGTAATGATTAATAGGGATAACTGGGGGCATTCGTATTGCGACGTTAGAGGTGAAATTCTTGGATCGTCGCAAGACGAACATCAGCGAAAGCATTTGCCAAAGGTGTTTTCATCAATCAAGAACGAAAGTTAGAGGTTCGAAGGCGATTAGATACCGCCCTAGTTCTAACCGTAAATATGTCATCTAGCGATCCGCCGACGTTATTACAATGGCTCGGCGGGCAGCTTTCGGGAAACCAAAGATTTTGGACTCCGGGGGGAGTATGGTTGCAAAGCTGAAACTTAAAGGAATTGACGGAAGGGCACCACCAGGAGTGGAGCCTGCGGCTTAATTTGACTCAACACGGGAAATCTCACCAGGCCCGGACACCGGAAGGATTGACAGATTAACAGCTCTTTCTTGATTCGGTGGGTGGTGGTGCATGGCCGTTCTTAGTTGGTGGAGCGATTTGTCTGGTTAATTCCGGTAACGAACGAGACTCTAGCCTGCTAAATAGGCGTCGCCATTTAGGTGCGCGTGGCTCTGTCACGCAACTCACTGGCGACGTATTAAAATTCTTCTTAGAGGGACCGGCGGCTTCGAGCCGCACGAGATTGAGCAATAACAGGTCTGTGATGCCCTTAGATGTCCTGGGCCGCACGCGCGCTACACTGAAGGAATCAGCATGTTCTCCCAGGCCTAGAGGCCCGGGCAACCCGTTGAAACTCCTTCGTGCTGGGGATTGGGGTTTGCAATTATCCCCCATAAACGAGGAATTCCTAGTAAGCGCGAGTCATAAGCTCGCGTTGATTACGTCCCTGCCCTTTGTACACACCGCCCGTCGCTACTACCGATTGAATGATTTAGTGAGGTCTTCGGACCGACACGCGGTGGCTTCACGGCCGTCGGCGTTGTTGGGAAGTTGACCGAACTTGATCATTTAGAGGAAGTAAAAGTCGTAACAAGGTTTCCGTAGGGGAACCTGCGGAAGGATCATTAACGTGTTTACAACGTACACGTAACACGCGTACAGTTGTATACATAAAATGTTCATCCAGACACAAAAATATACACCCTCTCGAT
>CAWUPE010001508.1:12500-27500 GCA_963924145.1 Pyrausta purpuralis
GGAGCCTCCGTCGGTGCAGATCTTGGTGGTAGTAGCAAATACTCCAGCGAGGCCCTGGAGGACTGACGTGGAGAAGGGTTTCGCGTGAACAGTAGTTGCTCGCGAGTCAGTCGATCCTAAGCTCAAGGAGAAATCTTATGTCGATGTGGCGTGTTTTTTTCGTTTTTCATTCGAAAGATGAGATAAATAACGCCCTTTGAGCGAAAGGGAATCAGGTTCCTATTCCTGAACCCGGCAGCGGAACCGTTTCAATAATCGTTCCCTCGTTTCAAAGCGAGTGTTCGACGGGGTAACCCAAAGTGGCCTGAAGACGCCGCCGAGAGGTCCGGGAAGAGTTTTCTTTTCTGCCTGAGCGTTCGAGTTCCATGGAATCCTATAGAAGGGAGATATGGTTCGGAACGCGAAGAGCACCGCATTTGCGGCGGTGTCCGGATACTCTCTGCGGACCTTGAAAATTCAGGTGAGGGATGTACGCGGAGTAGTCGCGCCGGTTCGTACCCATATCCGCAGCAGGTCTCCAAGGTGAAGAGCCTCTAGTCGATAGAATAATGTAGGTAAGGGAAGTCGGCAAATTGGATCCGTAACTTCGGAATAAGGATTGGCTCTGAGGACCGGGGCGTGTCGGGTTTGGACGGGAAGCGGAGGCGGCCGGTGCCGGGCCTGGTGGACGGCTCGTTCTCTTCACGGGGAGCGGGACAGAATCTGGACCCGCGTTCCGGCCTTCCGCGGATCTTCCTAGCCGTAAGGCCGTGTCGGTTTCGTCTCGTGCGCGATCGGCGCGGTTCTGTACGACCGCCGTTCAACGGTCAGCTCAGAACTGGCACGGACAAGGGGAATCCGACTGTCTAATTAAAACAAAGCATTGCGATGGCCCTCGCGGGTGTTGACGCAATGTGATTTCTGCCCAGTGCTCTGAATGTCAACGTGAAGAAATTCAAGCAAGCGCGGGTAAACGGCGGGAGTAACTATGACTCTCTTAAGGTAGCCAAATGCCTCGTCATCTAATTAGTGACGCGCATGAATGGATTAACGAGATTCCCACTGTCCCTATCTACTCGCCCCCTATCTACTACACTTCGCGCTCGGCCGTGCTACGGTGCAGACGTGTGTCGGAGGTGCTCTCGCGCGCTATTAAATCCCTAGTGTTTTAATAAGTGTGTCTAGTGCATTGATAAACTTTGTGCCACCTATATATTTTTATTAATATATATCGCGGTGGAAGATTTACGTGTTAATAAATAAAAAGTGTCGTGATCTCTGTGAATCGTGCGCTGGAAATTGTAAGGAAAGAAAAGCCGTCTACGCCGGTTTTCCCGGCCTAGGAGGGCTATAAGGACAGGTGGTTTTCACTGCCTGGCAAGTGAGTGGTGTTTTTGTTGCCTAATTTCGCGAGTTACGTGGTTTTTATCCGTAAATAAGCCGTGAAACGAGACCGCGTGCTAAAAGTGAGGTTAGGACCGCGTGCTCGCGAGGTTAGGCGACCGCGTGGTCTGCGTTTGACAGCTCGCGTCATCTTGACGTACGTCACTGTCACTGTCAGTGCCGGTGACGTTTCTGACAGGTGTCCGAGTTGCGTTCCGTTGCGCGCCGCGTGCGTTATATTTAATCGGTAGCGGTAACGTTATCGGTTATTTTATATCGTTGCGCGTTGCTCACGGAGCGATCGCAGCGCCGCCATGGCGGCTAGCGGTGGGGACGACCCCACAGATATGGAGCGCTCCTTCATTAGCGAGGAGTTGGCCCGCCGGGAGGAGGAACTGGCCGCTTTACAGGAGATAGCGGCAGAAAGTGGGTTTGTGCCGAGAAAGTCGCTGGCGCGCACCCCGCCCAGCGGCTTCAACACGCCGCCGCAGCCGCGGCAGCCGCAGCCGCAGCAGTCCGCAGCCTCCGGCCCGAAGCGGCCCCTGGGCTCTCCTGAGGAGGTCCAGGAAGCCGTTCGGCGCCGGGTAACGGAACGCAAGAAGCCGGTTCCTCCTGTCGGTGGGATCCTGACGACGCAGCCCCGAGAGTGTTCCCCATCGCAGCCGTCTACCGCTCGCCCATCTTCAGCAGCCACGACACAGCAGGCTCCTGCCGCAGGTACGCTGGCCGGCATGACCAAGCTCGAGCTTCTTGACGCTGTACATAGGGCCGTACGAGGTATCGCTCAGGTGACGAACGCCAGCAACAAGCTGAACATGGGCGATAAGACTGCGGTCGCCTCGCATAGTCAGGAGATCCTGGCTGTCGTGGCGGCCCTCGAGTTACGCCAAGCCGAGTTGGAGCACCAGCTCGCGGCCTGCAAACTCCAGGCGGCAAACGCCGAACTGGAGTTCTCAAAGCGTGCCTTGGCCATGTCGGCCCCTGGCCAGCAGCCACCAGCCCCCGGAGCGCCCACCGTCCCATCCTTCGCCAACATTTTAAGGTTGCCGAAAGGTAAGGCCCCCATTGAGATTCCGCAGGAGGGCCCAGCCGTTATCTTCTACCCAGCTGATGCCGCTATCAAAAGCTCAGAGGAAACAAAAAAGACTCTGGAGAACGCGGTGAAGCCAACATCTGAGGGCATTCGCATCCGTAGTGTTAGGATGGTGGGCAACTCCGGGATCGTCGTGCGGACCGCCAACAAAGAGGCTGCCCAGAAGCTGAAGGCAGTGGCTCCACCGAACCTCAAAGTGTCGGAGCCCAAGGCCAGACAGCCCAGGGTAGCCTTACGCTACTTACGCCACCCCATGGAGGATGCCGAGATAATTGAGGGACTCCACCAGGGCAATCTAGCGGACGACCCCAGTTGGTCCCTGGAGAATTTCAGGTCCAGCTGTAAGGTCGCCCTGAAGAAAGCCGTTGGTCCCAAGTGGCTCGTGCTTCTCGAGTGCTCAATGGCCTGCAGGGACAAGTTGGTGGCTCTAGGCCAGGTGTACCTGGGATGGAGCGAATTAGAGGTTAGTGACCACGTGAGAGCCACTTGCTGCAACAAGTGTCAGCAGTATGGTCACCCAGAGAAGTACTGCCGGTCCAAGGAAACCGTTTGCGGTAAGTGTGGCGAGACCGGGCACAAATCTGCCGAGTGCCAAGCCACGACGCAGTGCTGTGCCACTTGCAAGCGCTTCAAGCGCAAGGACGCACATACCCACACCACCGCAGCGGCAACCTGTCCAGCCCGGCTGTACTCCGAGCAGCAGACGGTGAGCATGCTGCAGTACCACTAAGCTGGCTCTCACGAGACTAAGGGTAGGGCAGCTCAATCTTAACGGTTCCGAGTCCGCTACCTCAGAGCTACCGGTGGTGGCACGCTCGCTCAGACTGGATCTAGTCTTGATCCAGGAGCAGTATCGTCGTCACCCCGGGCTTCTGCAGTGTGGTGAGAACCCTATGGCTGGCGTTCTCGTATTGAACAGGGATGTAGCGGTCACTGTGCTGCATCACCTGAGCAACGACTACTGTCTGGTCGCTCACATTGTGTACCGAGACTCGAGCGTCTACATTGTCTCAGCATACTTTCAGTACAGCCACGACATTAGCCGTCACATACAACATCTGGACACTGTTATGAACCAACTTGCTGGCAAACCAATTATTTTTGGTCTTGACAGCAATGCTCATTCACCGATGTGGTTTTGTGAAGAAAGGCAATACTTAGGCCGAGGGAGGGACACGGAGTACAGGAGGAATCACATGGAGGGCTTCATCCTCGGACGAAACCTCCTGATACACAATGTTCCCGACCAACCACCTACTTTCAGCGGACCGAATGGTATGTCCAATGTAGACCTTACGCTTTCTTCGAGAGGAGTCAATGTGGGCAACTGGATGGTTCACGAGGGCGCCAGCCTGAGCGACCATCAGTTGATCACTTTTGAAATCATGTATGATAATGCACGCCCGACTTCGGCAGTGCAAGGAGACGGCGACCAGTTGCCGGCACCGTTCCGCACGAAAGGTGTGGATTGGACCAGGTTTTGCGCGGTGCTGCATGCTCGTCTGGGCAATGTGGCAACACACCTCCCCGCTGCACAGTATTGCGAGAGGTACACCGGAGTTCTTCTGCGCACTGCTCGAGAGATCCTCGGTCAGTGCGCACGTAGGAACGACGGAAGATACGAGTGGTGGTCGCCAGAGCTAGATCAGTTGCGCCGCGGAGTTAGTCGAGCACGTCGTGACTGGCAGCGATCGCGCCGAGTGGGAGGAGACCAGGAGGAGCAACTTCATTGCGAACTCAGAGCTTTGCGCATAGCATACAAGCAGGCAATGAAGAAGGCTGAGCTGGACTTCTTTCGCTCAATCGCTGACTCAGGTAACGATGACCCCTGGGGTAGAGCTTATCGTGAGGCGAGTGGGCGCTTGCGCCCCCCGCCGAACGTCATCAACGGTATGAAACTCGTCGAGGGCTTTACTGAGTCTACTGGCGACACCATGGCGTCTCTACTCTCCTCGCTGTACCCAGACGATAGACCCGATGATGATACCGCATATCACCGTACCGTACGTATTGCTGCCGCTTTCGCTCCTAGCGGAAGCGACTCACCCGAACCGAGCAAGCATACGCTTGACTCGATCATTCGCGCTCTTCCCAATACGGCCGCTGGATCGGATGGTATCACGGCCAGAATCGTCAAGTGGGCGTGGAGGGCTGCCTCGGACGAGATGTGGCACATGTATCGTCTATGCATAGCTCAAGGTATCTTTCCAGACATTTGGAAGGTCGGAAGACTTCTCGTTCTGCCGAAGGGTAACGGTAAACCTCTTTCGGACCCGAAGGCATACAGGCCTATCACTTTACTACCTATCTTAGGTAAGATCTTGGAGCGCGTGGTGATATCCTGCACTCCCTGTCTGCACGGTCATATTTCAGAGGCGCAGCACGGTTTCACCCGTGGCCGTTCTACGGTCACGGCGCTCAACGCTATTAACTCTATTACAGAGAACAGTGCCGCGCCCTACGTGCAGCTGATCTTTTTGGACATCTCTGGTGCTTTCGACAACGCGTGGTGGCCAATGATTTTGTTGAAGGCCAAGCAGGCGGGCATACCGCCCAACATTTACAGAATCTTGGTCAGTTACTTCACGAACAGGCGTGTGGGACTCTATGTGGGGAACCAAACGACCTGGAAACGCAGCACTATGGGATGTCCACAGGGATCGGTGCTCGGCCCGACACTTTGGAATCTCCTTCTCAACGACCTCCTACTGCTGCCGCGACCCGACGGAGTCCACCTTATTGCATACGCCGACGATGTTACGATATCGATAGAAGCACAGTCGCGGGCTGATATCGAACGCAAAGCCGCTACGATGTTGGGGAACATATCCGGTTGGGGAGCACGAAATAGACTCGGTTTCTCCCCTGGGAAGTCCCTCACCATGACGCACAAAGGTAAATTCCAGCGGGCTCCGATTATCAAACTGGACGGTGCTTCGATCGTAAGCGTTTCCCAGGCGAAGGTGTTGGGTGTTACCCTAGACGGTGCTAGGTCCTACATGCCGCATGCGAGATTGATTGGCGAGAGTGCCGCCCGCTGTTTTGCGAAGGTGTCTCGGGTGTCGGCGTCCTCCTGGGGCGTCCGATACCGCGCCCTTAAGGTCCTGTACTCAGGGACCTATGTGGCGTGTTTGACATACGCTGCGGCTGTATGGTGCCGACGCTCGTCGAATTTTGTTATCCGCAGAGCGCTGATTAGCACTCAGAGGCCGGCGCTAATATTACTCACGAAGGCCTACAGGACGTGCAGTTCCGCGGCACTACCGGTGCTCGCGGGAGTTCTCCCTGCCGACTTGGAAGTTTTTCGTGCGGGACGAAGTGAGCAGGAGAAATACCAACTGGCCCCCAGGGAGCGCAGGGAATTAAAACGTCGCATCAGAGAGGAGACTGTTGCCACTTGGCAAGAGCGGTGGTCTTCGAGCGAGGACGGACGCGAGTTGTTCAGCTTCTTTCCCGACGTAGTCGTGAGGTTATCTTTCGACTGGGTCGAACCGGACTATGTTGTTTCGCAGATTCTCACAGGACACGGTTGCTTCAGACGGCGCCTACATAAGCTTGCGCTGTGCGAGTCGGCACTGTGCCCCTGTGGTGAGGAAGTTGAAGAGAGCCGCGATCACGCACTTTGGGAATGTGAGCTATACGCGGAAGCCAGACATAAGATGCTAGACGCTATACGAACGGCTCAACCTGGTCCGATCTATCACCAGGACCTCGTGAGTAGCCGTAACAACTGGGAGGCATTGCGCGAATTCGCGCACTCTTGGCACATGCTTAGGCGTAATTTTGAAGTGTGATTGGTTTCAGATTTGACAAGTAGAGCAGCCCGACGCGAAGTCACGTTTTTGTGGTGTTCACGCCCCAGAAGGGGGAGAGGTGAAATTCAGAGGGGACAGGAAACAGAAACTTGTAGGGAGCCTGAAGCAAGCGCCGATCGGTGAAGCAGCCTAATTAGCAGGCACGGAGGAGAAAGACCGGTCGGCGTCTCCCACGATTCGGGTCGTATGCCAAGACGGCAGGAAGACTCATGGGCGGAGGTGGGATTGTCCCTATCTACTATCTAGCGAAACCACAGCCAAGGGAACGGGCTTGGGAGAATCAGCGGGGAAAGAAGACCCTGTTGAGCTTGACTCTAGTCTGGCATTGTAAGGAGACATGAGAGGTGTAGCATAAGTGGGAGATCGTTTCGGCGGTCGTCGCTGAAAAACCACTACTTTCATTGTTTCATTACTTACTCGGTTGGGCGGAAGCGGTGCGCGGTCGATTCGTTCGGCGGGCGCACGGTGTTTCGTTCCAAGCGTGCAGAGTGGTGGCGTGGCGGCAACGCTCGTCACCGTTAAACTCCCGCGTGATCCGGTTCGAGGACACTGCCAGGCGGGGAGTTTGACTGGGGCGGTACATCTGTCAAAGAATAACGCAGGTGTCCTAAGGCCAGCTCAGCGAGGACAGAAACCTCGCGTGGAGCAAAAGGGCAAAAGCTGGCTTGATCCAGATGTTCAGTACGCATAGGGACTGCGAAAGCACGGCCTATCGATCCTTTAGTATAAAGAGTTTTTAGCAAGAGGTGCCAGAAAAGTTACCACAGGGATAACTGGCTTGTGGCAGCCAAGCGTTCATAGCGACGTTGCTTTTTGATCCTTCGATGTCGGCTCTTCCTATCATTGCGAAGCAAAGTTCGCCAAGCGTTGGATTGTTCACCCATCAAAAGGGAACGTGAGCTGGGTTTAGACCGTCGTGAGACAGGTTAGTTTTACCCTACTGATGGCTTGTCGTTGCGATAGTAATACTGCTCAGTACGAGAGGAACCGCAGTTTCGGACATTTGGTTCATGCACTCGGCCGAGCGGCCGGTGGTGCGAAGCTACCATCCGCGGGATTATGCCTGAACGCCTCTAAGGCCGAAGCCAGCCTAGCCGAATCCGGCAAGGATATGCTCACTGTGGAGCCCCGAGAGTCGGGAGGCTCTAAACAATGTGACTTTACTAGTCGCGCTTTACATCGTAAGGTGCGACGTCGAAGCCCATTTGAATCGCAGAGATCGGTGCGGTCGGTTTAACACGTGCACCACGGCTCTGAAGGTTCGAATTTACCTCAGTTCGATGTCGGGGCTCGGAATAGTCTGTAGACGACTTACGTTCCTGGCGGGGTGTTGTGCTCGGTAGAGCAGCGTCGTGCTGCGATCTGTTGAGACTCAGCCCTACGCCAGGTGATTCGTCCGAGGACGATCGTTTTTAAAGTTTTTAAATAACATCGCAGTGGAAGGCTTGTATTCAATATCGTCTAAACAATTTCTTTTTGTTTTTTCAAACACATCGCGATGTTAGGTTTGTATTAAATTTTGTAAATGTCATATCGATGGAAAGTTTGTTTTTAATCTATGGAATGATCGTTATATTGTTTGAAACGCATCGCGGGGGAATATTTACTTTTGCTTTAACAACTCTCCGGTACACTTTTTTTTTTTTGCAGTTACATGTAATAGCAGCGAAAACTAGTTTTATTGAATAATAATCACAATGTGTTTTTACTTATTAAATTTTATTTTAATAAAATAAATAAAAAAAAACAACTTCAATAACTTTCGCGACCGTGTAGGTATTAATAAATTACCTCCGTACATAAATAATATTATTACATTACTATAACATTATATTATTTTGTATGAATCAATGTTAAGAACAACTTTCATGTGGTTTGTTTCGTTCGTACTTTAAATTTCCCTTATAAACAACCTTAGCTCGCTCATATCACAAACTGTTACACTCGACATAAATAAAAAGGCTTATAAATATTTAACGCCAATATTCTTTTTGACTCCAAATGTTTAAATTTCGTTTTAGTTTACCTATCCTATCTGCCGTGTTTGCTCTTCTTATTAGCTAACGAAATAATTTTGATGTTCAGTAAGTAAATGTAAACAACATAATAAATAGCATATGGTTCTTCGGCATTCTTATTTTTTTTACATAAATAAATATTACATAATTATTAAACAAATACTAACATTTACGCAATTTCTTTGTTCGCAGGTAATTAACAAGAAAATTAATAATAATAATAATAATCACATCCTCCGACTACCCCTGCCTGACCTGAGTGTGTGAGTTAGTGAATTAGTTAGTTAGTTAGTAAGTAAGTAATTAATTAAATTAGTAGGTAATTTCCTACATTAAACGTAGATAAACATGTAATGAATATTCTCTCCGTAATCATAACAAACTAACAATACCAACTTGCCGGCTTCAAATAAGTTCATTGAGAACATTTCAACATGTCCATAAAATAAGAGTATACAATAAATTATCCGATTATTTTAACTCAAGAAAGTAACAATAACACTTTTCTATAAACATTGAAACGATCACTTATTTCCAAGTCCTATTATAGCATCAATGATGAATACATAGATTATGTTTTTTTTTTTTTTCATTTTTGTTTTCCTAATTCATATTGTATAGTAAAGCTTTATCTCTCTATGTAGCACTTGTTTTGCAGCGCCCAAATAGTGTCCATAATGATCCGTTTGCACATTGCCTTAATTACAAATAAAACCTATAATATTATTGTACATTATAGAGCAATGAAGTAGGTATAGTACCTTACTACTTACTACCACAACCTGATGTTTACTTTATACTCTCAGATTTTGTGTCTAGTAAAGAGCTATATGTAAATGACAGTGAAATACTAGCAAATAGTAACTTCATTATTTTGTTTTTTTTTCTGTGCAATTTATGAACGGAGCATACAAGCTGTGTTTGCGTCGATTTAGTTTAGCACCACACACACAAGTATCAAGGAAATGGATGAATTTACAATGACATGCCATTTAACTGATACCCATATAGTGGCTAGTTAGGGGATCAGCGCACAGTTAAAACTTTTAAAACAAAACGAATCTTCACACATCACACACGACATAACTTTTATGGAGCACTGAAAGGAACACTGCAATTTCAGTATAGTTTCTAATGCAAAACAAACCCATAAAACACTTTCATTCAATCAAAATACAAATGTTTACTTGAAATTTAACATTTCTAACACTAGCGGGAAGGTAGCGAAAAGCAAAACAAGAACTCCATAGAAGAAAAAAAAATGGCTGCCGCAAACTTTTCAAGGAATGTTTGCTGTACTTTGAAACCAAAACTTAAGCTCTCTTGACCTACTTACAATTTTAAAAGTATTATAAAATAAAATGACGGAATTTCCAGCATTCATAATAATATTAGTTTAAGATTTATTTTAGTTTATTAAATAGGTAAAAAGCGCAGGAAATAGCAACGACGCGCCTACTAGACTAGTATAATATACCTACTAGGGTGGACGAGTAACATCTGAAAGTTTGTCAATATAATAAATAACCAAGCTAAAATAAAATCATGATTTATCAATTTATAACCATGTTTCTATCTTAATTAAAAATAAATCTTAAGTATTGATAGTATGTATGTATGTATGTATGTATGTATGTATGTATGTATGTATGTATGCCTACTTTATGGGTATATGATGCGAATATCACCTGTCAGTCCTGTCACCTTTTGATTTGTATGAACAGGGCGTCATTTTCAATTTTTTCTGGTTTATATCTTCACTGACATTGTAGGTATGAGGCGCAATTGCAATAGTGTTTTTAATATTTTCGTTTATTAGTTGAGCGCGTTAATACTTAATGTATGAAAGTTGATGATAAAAATGCTTTAAATTTCTAGCTTAGTTTATAGATATATATTGTAATATTGATTTGGCATTATAATGACGAGGTAGGCACTTTTTTACTGCCTATATGGAATGCCACGCCCCTGCTAACTGACCCACCCACCCACCTATTATGTGGTGGATATATGGCGCGTCCATATTAATAGACTATTACATAATATTTTTTTCATATCCCCTTATACGATGGCCACACGGGGAAGGGCTGGGAGGGTGGGGTACACGGTACACGGCGGGCGAGGTGTGATTTAGTGGTTTTAAAGAGATTTGAATGTGCCTTTTTCTTTTTGAAAATTCCTTGGTTGGTTGGTTGGTTAGTGTAAAAATTTCCTCGGATTGAATAAACATAAATTAGGTACATAATGTATGTAGATAGGAGGTACTTATTAATGAAATGCAATGCAATACAATAATAATAATAAGTATATTGGGATAATTTTATCCGATAAAATTATTAATATTCAGGTTTTGGTTATCCGTCTCATACATACACTGCTCGATGAATGCAGAGCAACGGTATCAAATCGATACAAACACAATATTTGTTTTAACTGTTTGTAGGTATTTTAACAAACATAAACACTTAAATACATGTAATAGGGGGTATAAAGTTTGTCCGGTTGGTTTGTTATTTTAGTCAAGTAGTTGTTATGGACTGTTTCATATTGTTTGATTTCCTTTGGGTTCAAATTTTGTTTTGTACTGTAGTATGTACTGTAGTATATATATATATATATATATATATATATATATATATATATATATATATATATATATATATATATATATATGTACCTAGATATACATATATATATCATATGTATATATGTGATATACATATATATATATATATATATATATATACATGTATATATATATATATATATATATGTATATCACACCTCGCCCGCCGTGTACCGTGTAATTTTATTTATTGTTTAACACGCTTATATTATTAGCTTCACTTGTAACTATGTATGTGTAAGAAAAACTTGGAATCGTTATTTGACCCACTTTCCGGTCTTCGATTAGGATGAAATTTTGCACACGCTCTGACTTTTGATGACAATACATGACAAGCTAAGAAACGTCATTACAAAACCAATATGGCGGCTTCCCCAAGATGCCAAACAGGCTATTGGAAATGGGTAAAAACCCATTATATGAGTATCAAATGAAAGGGTTTGCTCTCAGGAATACGACAAAAATAGTCACGTGACTTAAATCCAACATGGCGGACATTAAAGATATCGATTTGGCTATTTGAAATGCACCCCCATGATATGGGTATTAAATGAAAGGGTTTGCTGAATTTGATACGATAAACATGATAGTTTTTTAAACTATTGTAATTATTAGTTTGTAAATGTAACCGAACCGTGGGTTACCTAAATGTTTTTTTTTGTTAGTTTTTGAAATCTTTCTGGAATGTTTCTTCGGAGCCTAACAAAATCAAACCTAACCTCATCTAACCTAACCGTGGGTTACCCAAATGGATTTTTTTGTTAGTTTTTGAAATCTTTCTGGAATCTTTCATCTGAACCTAACAAAATGAAACCTAACCTAAAATCTAACCTAACCTTCGGTTACCTAAGGGTGTTTTTTTTTAAGATTTTGGATTATTTCTGGAATGTTTCTTCTGAACCTAACAAAATCAAACCTAACCTAATCTAACCTAACCTTCGGTTACCTAGGGGTGTTTTTTTCTAGATTTTGGATTATTTCTGGAATGTTTCTTCTGAACTTAACAAAATCAAATCAAACCTAACCTAACCTAATCTAACCTAACCTTCGGTTACCTAAATGGATTTTTTTGTTAGTTTTTGAAATCTTTCTGGAATCTTTCTTCGGAACCTAACAAAATCAAACTTAACCTAATCTAACCTAACCTTCGGTTACCTAAGGGTGTTTTTTTTTAAGATTTTGGATTATTTCTGGAATGTTTCTTCTGAACCTAACAAAATCAAACCTAACCTAATCTAACCTAACCTTCGGTTACCTAGGGGTGTTTTTTTCTAGATTTTGGATTATTTCTGGAATGTTTCTTCTGAACTTAACAAAATCATATCAAACCTAACCTAATCTAACCTAACCTTCGGTTACCTAAATGGATTTTTTTGTTAGTTTTTGAAATCTTTCTGGAATCTTTCTTCGGAACCTAACAAAATCAAACTTAACCTAATCTAACCTAACCTTCGGTTACCTAAGGGTGTTTTTTTTTAAGATTTTGGATTATTTCTGGAATGTTTCTTCTGAACCTAACAAAATCAAACCTAACCTAATCTAACCTAACCTTCGGTTACCTAGGGGTGTTTTTTTCTAGATTTTGGATTATTTCTGGAATGTTTCTTCTGAACTTAACAAAATCATATCAAACCTAACCTAATCTAACCTAACCTTCGGTTACCTAAATGGATTTTTTTGTTAGTTTTTGAAATCTTTCTGGAATCTTTCTTCGGAACCTAACAAAATCAAACTTAACCTAATCTAACCTAACCTTCGGTTACCTAAGGGTGTTTTTTTTTAAGATTTTGGATTATTTCTGGAATGTTTCTTCTGAACCTAACAAAATCAAACCTAACCTAATCTAACCTAACCTTCGGTTACCTAGGGGTGTTTTTTTCTAGATTTTGGATTATTTCTGGAATGTTTCTTCTGAACTTAACAAAATCATATCAAACCTAACCTAATCTAACCTAACCTTCGGTTACCTAAATGGATTTTTTTGTTAGTTTTTGAAATCTTTCTGGAATCTTTCATCTGAACCTAACAAAATGAAACCTAACCTAAAATCTAACCTAACCTTCGGTTACCTAAGGGTGTTTTTTTTTAAGATTTTGGATTATTTCTGGAATGTTCCTTCTGAACCTAACAAAATCAAACCTAACCTAATCTAACCTAACCGTGGGATACCTAAATGGATTTTTTTGTTAGTTTTTGAAATCTTTCTGGAATCTTTCTTCGGAACCTAACAAAATCAAACCTAACCTCATCTAACCTAACATAAGGTTTTTTTTTTTAAGTTTTTGGTATCTCTCTAACCTAACATAACCTAACCTAACCTAACCATCGGTTTTTTTCCCATTCCAAAAAATAACTTATTTTACACCCGCCGCGTCGCGCGCACGATATTGCGCGTTCAGAATTTTTCGACATTGGAGTCGGTCGCTTGTCCACTCGTGACAGAATTGAAACGAAGAGCGCAGCAACGCGTTTGTTAGTATCAATCCGTGGCGAGAGGGGCGTGCAAACACACTCCGCGGCGCTGTGGGCGCGCATTGCGCGTGCGCACGACAGCGAAGTGTCGTTCGGAGGAAAGGCAAAGAGCGGCGGGAAGGCGCGTGTGCGCGCGCGCGCAGATGCGCGCGCGCCCTTCCGTTTAACCGCCGTTCTTTGAGTACTCTAGCTGGCATCGTCGTCTCTTCGGGCGTGTCGCACCACTTGTTTTGGGGACTTGTAAAATATTTATATTTTAATAGTCTCTCGAAAGTAAAATGTGCGTGTGAGCGCGGTAGAGTCGCGGCGGCGCTGGCATTGTTAAACTTTGTAGATCGACGGATCCGTTATTGTATATATGGATTTCGTAGGAACGGTCTCACTCAAGGCCTATATTGTGTTCCATGCGTATGTGTGTAACACTTTGGTCCGATGCAATTCTATCAGTGTTGTGTCTGAAAAGCGCCGATGGACGGTTATGCGTCCTCGTCAATTTTCAACAACACTGACGGAGGAGCGTCATACATATTTTTCTGGTCTGGTTCGGGATCTCTCTTGCTCCGGGCTGTTTGTCGCTAATGTGTACAAAACGTCAGTTGGAAGAGTTTTTTTACATAAAAGTGAAAAGTGATCTGTGCGAACCTTCAGTGTGGGCGCCTCCTTCATTTGGAGCGCTAAGTGCCCTTGTTCGCGATCTGATCGGAGACGACACAGATCGCGTACAGCGTGCGACACACCGATATATTATGACCAATATAGTCACGCCTCGATATCCGACGGTAAAACGTCGAATCGGGCGCAAGACACAGAACAGAGTAGAGAGATGAACACGCGTCGCGTGTTTTTTTTTTCTACTTTTATCATGTGTAAGCTCCCTGGTTGATCCTGCCAGTAGTTATATGCTTGTCTCAAAGATTAAGCCATGCATGTCTCAGTGCAAGCCGTATTAAGGCGATACCGCGAATGGCTCAATATATCAGTTTTGGTTCCTTAGATCTTACTCAGTTACTTGGATAACTGTGGTAATTCTAGAGCTAATACATGCAATCAGAACTCTGACCAGTGATGGGATGAGTGCTTTTATTAGATCAAAACCAATCGACGGAGGGCCTCGCGTTCGAAGTCGTTAATTTTGATGAATCTGGATAACTTTTGCCGATCGCACGGTCCAGTACCGGCGACGCATCTTTCAAATGTCTGCCTTATCAACTTTCGATGGTAGTTTCTGCGACTACCATGGTTGTCACGGGTAACGGGGAATCAGGGTTCGATTCCGGAGAGGGAGCCTGAGAAACGGCTACCACATCCAAGGAAGGCAGCAGGCGCGCAAATTACCCACTCCCGGCACGGGGAGGTAGTGACGAAAAATAACGATACGGGACTCTTACGAGGCCTCGTAATCGGAATGAGTACACTTTAAATATTTTAACGAGGAACAATTGGAGGGCAAGTCTGGTGCCAGCAGCCGCGGTAATTCCAGCTCCAATAGCGTATACTAAAATTGTTGCGGTTAAAAAGCTCGTAGTTGCATTTGTGCGCCGCGCTGTCGGTGCACCGCATCCGCGGTGATACTGACACGTTTGCGGAGCATATCGTCGGTGAGCCGACGGTCAA
>CAWUPE010001509.1:0-29843 GCA_963924145.1 Pyrausta purpuralis
ACTTAAAAGTATCTTCTTCAGAATCTGTCATCTGGTGTACCACTGGGTGGCATAATTTCTCCCTGGCTCTTCTCTATTTTTATAAATCTTATCACCCTTAATCTTCGCTGCTCGTATCATCTGTATGCTGATGACTTGCAATTGTATGTGCAAAGTGAAATTGCAGAACTACTTGCTGCAATACCATCTTATGAACGAAAATTTAAATTATATTTCATCGTGGCCACAGATCTACGAAATCTCTGTCAACCCTACAAAGTGTCAGGCCATTATCGTGGGTAGTCCGGGACTTATTCTATGTCATAGATCTGGACCCAATAGTGTTTGAAGGTACCACACTACCTTACTCTACTAGTGTCAAAAACTTGGGACTAACTATGGACTCGACGCCTAGCTGGTCTGTTCACATAACTGAGGTCAGCCGTAAGGTGATTGCCTGTCTGAGAAGTCTACCGCTTAAATGTTTTCTCCCATTTAAGACGAAGCTTCTGCTTATGCAAACTCTTGTCATCCCTATTATAGACTCTTGCTTCACTAACCTCACTGAAGCCAAATAAACGTACAGTCGAATTGTTAACCTCCTCATTTTTTGAAGTTGGTTTATTAATAAAAGACTCACACGAACAAAAATGTTAAATACTAGCCTATATTATATGGCAGTCAAAATATTTATTAAATTGCCATGCCATATCCAAAGAGAGCATTACATAAAATCTGTTTCAAAGTCCCTGCGAAAATACCTAATAACCAAATGCTACTTCTCATTAAATAAATATTGAAATAACTGAAAAAGAAAATAAAACGTCTGCTCTATATTTTATTTTATTTGTATGTACCTAATATTAGATTTCTATAACATGTGGTATAATTTACTTACCTTCACTTTTAAGCTGACCTCAAAGTGCTATCTATACCTTCTGGGTAACTTGGTTATAAGTTCACTTTATGAAAAAAAAACAGTTTTTTGTTTTTGTTGTCGCAAGAAAGATATTTTTCGCAGAAAAACTCCTGTGCGTTTGAAGTATTCATAAATTTAAATTGATTACAGTTATTTGCCCACCTTCACTTTATGATTACACCTATGTAAGTTGGTAACACGTAGTAGGCATGCATGAATAAATTAAATTAATTACTGTACCATTAGCCACCCCGCTGGTACACACCCTTCTTGGGTCAGTATTCCTAGGTCTAGGTTGGTGTCTATATGTATGTATCTGCCCTGTTGAATGGAAGGACGTATGTTGGTATTGCTTATTATTTTTTACTTTCGCTATTAATTCCCAAGTTATTTTGAGTAAGTGCTATTCTGCATACATATTTGTTATTTTTCACAAATGATGAAGCACTCTCTGGAATCTGGTATTTGTTATTATTCTGGTTTGAGCTCGGGTAGATTGGTGGGTCGTTGGATCGTTTAATATGTTTGAAGTTGCGTGACATATTCAAGCGCCATTTAAATATACATATATCACTTCAGTTACAGACAACAATATAATCCAGCTAGTGTACCCCAAGAAGGTTCTATTCAAAAACTGGCATCTTTTGGAAGCGGGGGGTACTGGTGGCATTACCAGCAACCCACAAACAGTGCCGCCCCCAGGTGGGGGACCTCCAGCACCTGAGTACCATGATTACGGGAACTATCCTCCCCCGACCAAGGTTACCACAGCCGCCACATGCACCTCTACATCCAACGCATCATGTGCATCCTTCACACTCTTATCCAGGATATCATCATCCTGGACCGGATCCAATGTATACGATGCCTGATCAACCAGTTTGTACAAAACTTAACGTGTCAGCCGCTCAGAGAATGCTTTTTTAACGTTTTCAATTTTGACACAAAATTAATGGAAAGAATTTAAAATTTTCTGAAAACATTAAAATAACATTATCTGGGTGGCAAGATTATAAACCAATATTACGAAGCGTCTGGTGTAGTGGTTAGCGCTACTGACTACTATGCTGCCCGTCCCGAGGGGAATACGTTTGTGTGATTAGCACGAACAATTGAACCAACTCAACTTTTGTATGTTCTAAGTATTCATGGGAGATGCCCTCGTCATTATTGTTGTCTAGTATTTGTAACACAAGGAAGAAAATTCCTTAGCACGAAACTATTTCTAATTGGTGTGTTGTCTACCGCTTACACATTATACAGGTACACAATGATCTTTTGGCCGACGGCAAAATTTAAACTAACGCTGTCATCTTATAAATATGGTTGTCAGCAGATCCAGCGTAGCCAAATCTACTCGATCTTTCAGGAGATTCTCGATTTTACCGACTGTCTCCTGATATTTGTACGTACTCAGTGTACGTTTTTTCTTCGAAATAAGTCGATTATTTTAATTATCTTAAAGCATAATTCCTTAAATAAGTTATAATTATATTGTAATACATACAATTATTTTTGCGCATTAAAAATAGTGGACCATACATGCATTAATTGCTTTAAATTAGTACCCTTTTCTTTAACTATGCCATGGTTGGGTATTAAATAATTAGAACATTTTCTTGAACTCCCTTAATCAAGAGAGATTTATCGCATTGGCTTTCATGACTGAATGCTAGCACCGGCTGTCAATGTCATCTATCGGCTAGAAGATCGTTGTCGCACTGTAGCTAGGTAACAACGAAGAAGATGTTCGTAAAGTAGGTAACTGTTTTTTTTTACTCAAATTATTTGTGACAAAAAAACGCTTTCGTTCTTAACCTTATCGGATTCGGTTTTCTAATAAGGGCGTTTGTTGCACATTCAGTTTGAGTTTGTATCGTGTACAGGTTAAAAGAAATATTTTTTATAAGTAAGTTCAGACGTTACCCGAGACGTATGTTGATTATTAAATCTTTTTTTTTCTGTTTTAGGAATCGGAGACATGGGTGTGTGGTCAGGTACTTCTGGCGCTAATAGATACTCACCTATAACACCCGGTTATAGGCATTCTTATGAACATCAACAAAAAATTCATCAGTATGCACCTCCTCAGGTAAGTTAAGATTTTAATATTTTCAGTGCAACAAAATCATGTACAGACAGCAACACGCTTTACTTACCAACAAAGTTCAAACAACTTATTTAAATTGCGCTTCGCTGTCACTGGTATTCGTCAATAAAGTTAACTTTATATAATGTTTTGAATGTGTTTAACACTCAATGTCATATTGTAAATTCTTTAAGATTATATTTATAATATGTATTTATATTTAAAAATAAATAAATATATTTTAAAAGTTTTATTAAAACTTTTTGATAGATATGATATCATTGCTATTTTCTTTCTAAAGCGTGTTGTTCTTTGTACATACTTTAGCTAGAATAGATGAATTGTCTAAAAGGCATACCTCTTTTAGGCAAGCGGGCTCGGTGGTTTACAGCCTCAAAGTGGAGCATACTTGCCTAGACAACCTCACTTTACTCAACCGACGTCACAACAAATATATGGACAACAACAGGTACGAAATAAGCAGCGTTGAAAACATGCAGAATTAATATATACATATTTATGATTTTCGCCTACTTTATAGGCATGGCCGATTCAAATCCTATATACAGGGTGTAACAAAAAGGCGAAATAATATTTAAGGGTATGTATGTATGTAATGTGAACATTAAGTAGTAAAAGTTTTAGTTAAAAATAAACAACTTTTTTTTCCATACTAAGTAAATAAATTGTTTTTTAACCGAAAGTGTTGACAACCCTGAATCTGCGGTTATTCGTTAGCTGACCCCCGCCCGCACCCCGCCCGCCGCACGATCAGCTGATGCGCCGGACGCTGCGCGCGCCGCGACGCGCTGGCCTTCTTACAGCCCGCCCACCCAAAACTACCTAACTACCTACCTATCTTAGCTTTGATGGGAATAGGACTGAATGATAACAAAGATAATCAGATTAATGCATTTATTTGCAAAATTATTAAGAGACAATAAAAAATATTCAGGTAGGAACATTTCTTTTTTAAAATTATTTACAGAAAACAGTAATTAATGTTTAGGACAATAACACCAACTATGACTTTTACTTACATTTACAAAGAACAACACACTTATTTGCTGTACCTCATAATTTTACCCAGCAAATACACAGATTTTACCAGAAAAACCTTTTGAATATTTTTTCCGGCCATCGGTAATTTTACCGAATAAACTACATGTTTTAGTAAATTTACTCGACATCGAAGTCGGTCACAAGTAACCAGTCACAAACACAACGCTAATAATCAAAACGGGAAAAAAATCTCTAACGATAAGAAGTTCATACAATGAAACTAATATGCATGAAGTAGGTAATTATTTGATCGTTAATAACTAATACTCACTGTAAAATCTACACAACATAACTACGACATAATTTGCTAACTAGTAATATTTTTATTGCAATAAACAAACATCAAGTTGTATGATCTGTTTTGTGTTACATACTACTTACCAGCACTTAGTGCACATAGCTTCACTACAAACGTAATGACTTTTAGGAAGTTTGTCTTATTATCACTTTCACACACACAAAAAGCCTACATATTATTATTATTATTTTACAAAAACGGCTCAAAATGTCTGCCACCGTGCCTCAATGCAAGCTGGGACTCTGCGGTTCACGTTTTGCAGCATCAGAGGTGTAATGGCTTGAAACGCTAGGTTTATTCTTTTTCGCATTTCGTCAGCACTATTGCACTCCACTGCGCACACTTGGTTTTTCACGTAGCCCCACAAAAAAAAGTCCATAACGGAAAGGTCGGGCGAACGGGCAGGCCACTGCACGGGACCCCCTCTGCCAACACTGAGCACCATATCGTCCATCGAGATATTCCCGGACGCGGCGCGCGGAGTGCGCTGGTGCACCGTCGTGCTGGTAAACAATACTCCGGTACACTGACAGCAAATCTTCTAAGTAATCCTCAACGTCGTCGTCCTCATTGGACGCCCCGGGTAAATGACGCCTCATCCGTCCATAGTACATTTTCACCGAAACTGGCGTCTTCTTCCATCCGGCTTCGGTACCACTCACAAAATGTGACCCCTTGGACCGAAGTCCGCTGGGGTCAACTCCTGAACTCGAGAGAAATGGTACGAATGTAATCCATCAGACCGCAGCGTACGCCAGATGTTCGTGGATCACGTTCGAAATGCGACAAAATCTGGGTCTCCAGGTCTGACCGCTCCCATGTGCTTGGACGACCTTCACTTGCACGCGGTCTAAACGAGCCAGTGCTCTGCAGCCGGAGACACAGGTTCCTGAAGCAGGTGTACGAAGGGTAAACGCCGCTGCTCCGCGAGGGGCCTGCCTTCGATGAACCGCTGACGATACAACTCGCGAGCACCATTGGTGCTCCCGAAAGAAGCGCCCACGAATAATATCATTTCATAGTATTCACTATTTGAATACGAAGAATGTTCTTCACGAGACATACTGATCGAAATCGGAGATCGAAATTCGGAAAAGTTGGATAACGACTGTACAACGAGAACGAGTACGAGCAACTAAAAAAAATTTAGAAGATTGTAGAAAAAAAGGAGGGACATTTCGCAGGGTTCCATGTAAGTAATGGAAAAAAACCCCTTTACATTAATTAAAGTTTCACTACTATTTAAAGAAAGTAGGAATGTCAAAACTTATTTTAAGTTAAACAAACAAATAACTTAAGTTATCAAATACATTTTTTTTACTAAAACATTTTCGAAAATGTCTTAAATTTTATCTTTTCGAATATGCAGATCCCGCAATATTTTTAAATATTTCCGGGAGGCGGGGCTAAGGCGTAGGTGATGGCCACGCGACAGAATATTATTGGCTTAACGCATCTTTGCAAATTTTTACGGAACGATTACTGATTGGTTCGGCGCACTTTGACTTTTGACTTAAAGGCGCCGCAGTCCACGTGGACTGCATTGTTTGGTCAATGATAAAATAAGTGCAGAGGAGCCATTGATTTAAAACTTAGTGGTAGAATGTATTTGCCGAGTTACTGCTGTTGTGAAATTGTTATTATTTTTAGTTGTCTCTCTAACTTATTATTTTTATTTCTTAATTATTATTTCTAAGTCTAAACGAATAAAATAACGAACCCAAAACAATAGCGTACCAGATTTATTCAGACGAAGTAACAAACGTAGTATCTGCCTCTAGCGGCAGTTACTACGTTTTGCGGCGTTATGCGCCCATTAGTTTCGCGGTAGTGTCCGATATCACCCGGTAGGTCAAGTAGTCGAGGTAATTTTGTCATATTGGTGGTGGTAACGGTAGAGGGAATGAATGAAATCATTAAGGATGTTGATCAATACTAAGTCATGCAGCACCAGAATTTTGAATAAAGCCCATCTACGACTTAAAACGCTTCATGATAACTCATAATCTCAAATTTCGTCTTAAAGTTGTTTCATTAGGTACAGTTCAATAATCAATTCTTCACCAGTAATAACATCTTAGCGTTGCAACACAGTGAGAAACCGAAATACTTAAAACGATTAATTTATTGTTTATTTAATTAATTCAATGATCATTGAGAGGATCACTGCACATTTTATGAAAGTTTCACATCTGTTTCCTATTTAATCTCGATTTATGAGTTTATTTACATCTAACAGCTGATATTTAGGGTTGTCACCGATAAGTTTTTGTTAAAACTTTAGCATCAATTAACTCAGTAATTTATACTCGCACGAGTTTCTGGTTTTGCATAGGAACTACACATTTACTACTCTACACGTCCTTAAAATTTTATTTCGCCTTTTTGTTACACCCTGTATAGATATTGAAACGTATATTAGATCAATAACGTTAAATCAGATGGATATCGGTCCGCATCAATACTATATATTTTCGAAACACTATGTTTCTGCATCGATGTGATTCGATACGCATTGGATCACGATTTACGATCTATATTCATGATAGAATAATATAGGATATCAAACCGTATCGCGTTGCGATACGAGTTAGCAGGCGTAGGCACTTGCGCTACGACCAACAGATACGAATTAGAGAATACGTGTGCGAGTGAAACGGAAACACTTTGGGTATTCGTAGAAGTCATAACCTTGTAAGCTTATCGAAATAATGATTATTTGAGTACTTTCTTGTGAATGTATGCTTATTTAAATAGACCTTATTTTGTCAATATTTTGAAGCATTTATGATTTTACGTGACTTTCACTTACCTAAGCCCTTGAACTTATAGCTCTCATTTTTCTGATTATATTTATAAATTTAATAAAAAAGACTGTTAAATCAGCTAAGGTACACTTATATAATCAGATTTGAGAGATACGTTACAGTGATATCATTTTATGATACTGTATACAGTTTAATATCATATATCGTTTTAAGGTTTCGCTGTTACGAAATACACATCTATATACCAATATATAGTTCCATAAATTTATTGTTACAATATCTGATATCAGATATCGATATAAATATAGTTTCGGTTCGATATAATTAAAATCAGATATGACACGCCTAGTACTTTTATCTTGTTTCTTAAACTCCTTCCCATTCCGATATTCAAGCTGGAACACAAACAGTATTTTCGTTTTTGGTTTGTATATTTAAAGAAATAAGTGGAAATCTCTGTGGATTGAACTATGAATACATTATTTTATTTCTATTTCAGAACTATCCGAATTATACACAAATGCATCCTCCAGCAGCGACAAGGATAAGTCAACACCCAACCTACCATCAGCAAATGGAAGTTAATCCTCATCAGTATGGACTATCTCATGGGCAGCCAGGTCATCCTGGTATACCTCAACACCAACCACATCAAAATATGTCTTCTCATGCAAGTGGACTTACTCCTGGAATTCAAAGCCATCCAAATGTCCACCTTCACCATCCAGGAGCCCCACCACTTCATCACGTAACCCGTCAAAATCAAGGACCACCATCGTCAGTTGCTCCATCACATCCTGTTCCAGCGCAAATGCCTTACGCGTCTCCGCATCATTCGGTACCAATGAACTATCAATCACATCAAGTGCAACATCCCTTGGACGTAAATGTATCAAATCAGTATAATTCTGTTAAAAACACTGGTATCGAAACAGGAAGCCCACAGTATCGTCCGCCTTTCCCGCAGTTATCCCCCTCAAATGTCACCCAGATCTCAAATATCGCCTAGACAGCAACAACCTCCTCAACTATCACCGAGGCCTGTTATGTCTCCGGTGAAAGGGCCCAGTGCTTCACCTCACGCTTCACGTAATTTGGTTCAATCGCCAGTTTCAACAGGACTCCGCCATCTTCTGGTTCTTTTACATCTCAAAATACACTTCAAGCATTAGAACAAATGGTCTTGCCCAGCGGTTCTGAGTATCCATATCAACGTAATCCGGCATCGCCAGTCATTGGACATGTTGGTTCTTCACCATCCCAATGGACTCAAAATAAATTAACGGTTCCAATTACAAACCCACCGCAGATAGACAATACTGAAGTAAAGGTTTTGGAAACTGCATCATTAAAGACAGAAACTGTTAAGACTGTAACCAATTTGGATTCAAAAGTTGCAGAAATATCTGAAGTAACTGATAAATCTGCTGATAGTCAACATAACTTTACAGCACCAGAAAATGTAACTATACCTAAAGATAACAATTCACCTAGTTCGAATGCTTCTAACAATATGACCATACCGGATGTTACTTCAGAAAAGCTAGACATGGTTGAAAAGACGCCAGACAAAATCCAGCAATTGAGGTTAATGTTGAAAATCCAGTTGCCAAGGAAGAGGAAACACAAGATAAAAACGTCAGTAATACATTATTGAACGAACCAAAATTAGAAGTAAAACAAGGTTCAATAAACGCTGATCAAGTAGTTGGGCAAGGTTTACCACCATCGATAAAAAGTGTTAATTCTGCCGTCAGTGACCACAATCAATTAAATATTGCGCAACAAATTCATGTACCTCTTAATCCACTTCCACATAGTGCTAGTAATAATAGTGCAATAAATCAATTTGAAAATTTGAGTCCAAGTGGCAGAAATCAACCGTATCCAAATGGCACTAGTAATGTACCTAATGTTATCACTCAAGGTCTTTCTAGTAATTTACCTGCAAGTGTAGCATCAAATGCACCAAATACTAACATGCCCACGACGTTTCAATCAAATGTGGCAAATTCCCAAACACTTCCCATTGGACAGCCCAATCATTCCTTACAACATACTAATCCGGGCCAAATATCGATTCAAAACACACAAAACAACTTGTCAATTCTACCACCAAGTTTATCTAATCAGGGAAATATGCAGCCTGCAACAATGGTCAATGTTTCTGGTGCTATGGCTGTACCTACAACTAATGTTCCTCGAATAGTATTCCTAATGCACATTTGGCAATGCCAATGAACGTTCCAAACATTCATGGCGGAATGGGATCAAGCATTCAAAAACATTCCCTCAAATATGATGACAAATTTGCCACATAACGTCAATTCAAACATGATTATGATGGGACCAAACGCCATGCCTCATCCTAATATATACCCTACTTCTCACCATCAGGAGCGAATTTCTTTGCAACAGCAAATTCAAGAGATATACTGTCTTCCTCCATCTAATGAAAACCAAGAAAAAGTAAGATGTTTGCAAGAAAGACTAGGTCTCCTTCAGCAACATGAAACCAATGATAAATGCAATGGTGGCCCTAATTGTATGTTGCAAAATACATTATATGGTTCGAAAATGGTGGAAAGTCCACAAGTAACAAGTACTACTGGTCGTGGAAGAGGGAAAGGTCCTGCTAAGCCTAGAAAACCAAGGGCCAAAAAGGAAAAAGTAAACGCTTCCGCATCTCTAGATCAGCTTCCTGTATCTGAAGATTGTGTAACTGCTGGTACAGGACTACAAAGTACTTCAGAACTTGATTTAGAATTACACGATGGTATGACAGCTTTAGATAGTAGCGCTTTATCAGTAGATGAACTTGGTCCATTAAAAGGAAAAAAAAACCAAGAGGACCTCGTAAAAGTAAGGAAAAGAAAAACCGCGAACACCGAAAGAGCCTAAGACAATTAAACAGCCCGGTGATAAGCCAACTAAAGAACGTAAAAAACGTGAACCCAAAGATCCAAACGCTCCGAAAAGAAAAAGAAACGTAAAAAAGATACACCAGAATTTCAAGCAGATACAACTACAAGTTATGAAACATTAGAAAAAAGTAATACAGATAAATGACTGGTGATACTATTCTTAATAAAAGTGTAACAAATACAGATGCAATGAATAGCACTGCAAACACTACAGACTCACCATCCCTAGATGAATCAAATGTTACCCGACTTTGATGATATTCCGGTTTCAAAAATAGCAATCAAAGATTTACTGGAGGAAGCTGAAGCCAAACGAGAACAGATTGATAAAGAAGATGATACCGATTCCCTTTATCAGAAGAAACGAACCTCAAAAAAAAGAAGTTCTGGTGGCGGTAGTGCTAAAAAAATTGTTTTGAAGAAGACTCCGGGAGGTAGAAGAAAAAGACGCGGTGGTATTGTACCGGATTCCGACGGGGAACCTGATGATATGATGTCAACACCTCCACCGTCACCTCCTGCAGAAGGCGATGATAGCTTAAAACGTAGATCTGCTAGAAATACTCAGCGTAAGAAATACACAGATGACGTCATGCTGCGACTTTCGGATGACGAATTTAATGTAACTGCACCTAAAGTAGATAAAGTCAATAAAGCGGATGATGTTAACACAGACACTAAAGACTCTATTCGCCCAGAAAGTACCCCTAAACCTAACTATATGTATGTCAATACAACAGAAGAAGATTCGATGATTGTTCAAAATGTACTAGCATCTCGTATGGGTAAAAGAGAAATGAAACCTGAACAGCCGCTCGAAGTTATGTTGAAAACAGAGAAAGAAGATACTGTAGCTGTTGTCGATAATCATGGAGAGGTAATAAGTCCTAAGAAAGAGATCTTGGACAACAATTCTGAATGCAACGTGAGTGAGGATTTACAAAAAGACGCCACTATAGATGCAGCAGGTGATCTCGAAAATAAGGAAGATGTCAAGCCAATAATTGACACACAAAGCAAAGAGAGTGAAACGAAGAATAAAAAACCGATAATGGTTGACGTTGAAGAGTATTTTGTGAAATATAGAAATTTTCCTACCTTCATTGTGAATGGAAAACCGAAGAAGAACTTTATAAAGGTGACAAACGAATATTTTCTAAAATAAAACGTTTTAAACAAAAACAAGCCCAGCAGATGAATATATTCGAGCTTTTGGACGATGAACCTTTTAATCCAGACTATATAGAAGTCGAACGAATATTAGATATGTCTGAAAACCAAGATCCTGGTAACAGCACAGTAGTTAAACACTATTTGGTTAAATGGAAGAGTATGCAGTATGAAGATTGTACATGGGAATTAGAAGAAGATATTGATGTTGACAAAATAAAACAATTTAAAATTTTCAATGATATTCCTCCACGAGAAAAATGGAAATTTAAAAAGCGTCCTTTCGGTCTGATCACTGGGTTCAGTTAAAAGAATCTCCTTTGTACAAAGGGGGTAACACCTTAAGACCTTATCAATTGGAAGGACTTAATTGGTTATTATTTTCGTGGCACAATAATCGCAATTGCATTTTAGCTGATGAAATGGGTCTCGGAAAAACTATTCAAAGTTTGACCTTTTGTCAATTCTGTGTGGGAATATGGTATTAGAGGGCCCATTTCTTATAATAGCCCCTTTATCAACAATTCCCAACTGGCAGCGAGAATTCGAAGCTTGGACAGACATGAATGTAGTGGTTTATCACGGTTCACAGCAAAGCAAAGTATGATACAAGAATATGAATTCTATTATAAAAATAATGATGGTGAGCCCATTAAAGATATCACTAAGTTTAATGTATTGATCACAACATTTGAAATAATTGTGACAGATTTTCAAGAATTAAAAACTTTCAATTGGCGTATATGCGTTATTGATGAGGCCCACCGATTAAAAAAACCGCAACTGTAAGCTATTGGAAGGCCTGAGGCAGCTTCATTTGGAACATAGAGTTTTATTGTCTGGCACCCCACTACAAAATAATGTCAATGAATTATTTTCATTACTTAACTTTTTGGAACCCTCACAGTTTGCTAGCAGTGATGCATTTTTAAATGAATTTGGGCAGTTAAAGTCTGAATCCGAAGTAATAAAATTGCAAGCCCTCTTGAAACCTATGATGTTACGAAGACTTAAGGAAGATGTCGAAAAAACTCTTGCGCTAAAGAAGAAACTATAATCGAAGTTGAATTGACAAATATTCAAAAGAAATATTATAGAGCCATTTTAGAAAGAAACTTCAGTTTTTTACAAAAAGGCATTCAATCGGCTGCTAACATTCCGAACCTGATGAACACAATGATGGAACTCAGAAAGTGCTGTATACATCCATACTTATTGAATGGAGCTGAGGATCAAATTCAATTCGATTATAAACAAACTTATGGAGAAGACAAAGAAGCGTATTACAAAGCATTGATTCAGTCTTCGGGGAAAATGGTCTTGGTCGATAAATTACTGCCAAAATTAAAAGCTGGCGGTCACCGAGTTCTCATATTTAGTCAGATGGTACGTTGTCTAGATATTTTAGAGGATTATTTAGTATTTAGGAAATATCCTTTCGAACGAATCGATGGCCGCATAAGGGGCAACCTGAGGCAAGAGGCAATAGATAGATTTTCTAAACCAGATTCTGATAGATTTGTTTTTCTGCTATGTACAAAAGCTGGTGGCTTAGGTATCAATTTAACAGCTGCAGATACAGTTATTATATATGACAGTGATTGGAATCCGCAAAATGATTTACAAGCTCAAGCACGATGCCATCGCATTGGTCAACAGAAAATGGTAAAAATTTATCGATTGATTTGTCGAAATACATATGAAAGGAGAAATGTTTGATAAAGCCTCTTTGAAGCTTGGCTTGGACAAAGCCATATTGCAAAGTATGAATACGTCGCAAGGGAAAGAAACTGGCTTAAAACAGTTGTCTAAGAAAGAAATCGAAGACTTATTAAAAAAAGGAGCTTATGGAGCAGTTATGGATGAAGATAATGCTGGTGATAAATTTTGCGAGGAAGATATAGAAATGATATTAGCTCGACGTACACAAGTCATTCAAATGGAATCTGAAAAAGGTTCAACATTTTCCAAAGCGAGTTTTGCTGCTACTGATCAGCGTTCAGATATTGATATAAGGGATCCAGATTTTTGGAATAAGTGGGCTAAAAAAGCAGAGATTGATACGACGGAAAAGAAAGAAGATGAAGATTTGATAGTAACTGAACCTAGGAAACGAACTGTTATTAAAAGATATGGTCATGACGACGGACCCATGGAAATGTCCGATATGGAAGTAACACCGGATTCAGAAGAGGATGAAGACGGTAATTATTTTTTTATTTACTACACAGCAGTAATAAAACCAAGTACACACCAAGAAAAGTATGTGAACACTAGCGTTTTTTTTTGTAACTGTATCAAGAAAAACACATTTTTTGTATGTTCTATATTGTATGTTAATTCAAACAATTTACAAAACAAAGTTTTTTTTTCCACCAAACATGCAATGAAATGTAACCACATTTGAATCAATCTTTATCACTAGGGAGTTATGACTGATTTGGGAGGTGTGAGATCAAAGATGTGTTTAGGAAGCATAGGAGTTGTTCAGTATACAAATCTTAGTCAGGGAATTACATCTTTAATGCGAGACACTCTTTAGTTACACACTTCTACTGTTGAGTTACGATGAACTAAATGCATCCCAATGTACTTGTATGTAGAGTATTATTTAGTTTCCTGTATATGTTTTTTTTTCTATAATATGTAATTTAAATTACCAGGATGTACTGCTAATTAAAGGACATCGCTTGTTAACTTGCTTTTTTATATTATAGGAATAAGTTTGCGAAGCAAAAGGAAAAAAGATAAGTTTGGAAGAAAAGGACGTAGATATGCTAGTGACGATTACATACCTCGCCATGAAGGTATTCCAGTGGATGAAGAAGTTGTATATGGATCTTGGACGCGATCCGAGTGCTTCAAAATTGAAAGAGGATTATTGACGTTCGGGTAAGTAGAAAATAATTAAGAACTTTTATTTTAATAAGTTATGTATCTTTTACAGTCAAAATCCTTAACCAGTCAAATTCCTTATTGACCGGTAAAATTAGTCATTAAGGTTATTCACTAAGGGCTAGTCTGCCTAGTCAAAACTGATGATTAGTCAATAACCTTTTTGACCAATTTTACAGATCAAAAAGTTTTTCGACTGGTTACTGTAACATGTCTAAAGGATTTCGAATGATTCGCAAATGCAGAACATGCGCTAAAGCACCTGTCGTCTTATACGACAACTCAATCGTGGCAAAAAAGTTACGGATGTGATGGAGGCCTAAGCTTGGATCTCGTAGTTTTCAGGTCTTTGCCTAGTACACGGTAGCATACCATGCCCGCGATAGGATCGTGTCCATCAAAAAATTTTGTATTCAAAACTATGACAATTATGCACTGGACCGTTCCCTCACCGACCAACACCGTAGCGCGCCATGCACGGAGCGTGTCGGCACCGGCAAAATACGTTCTCGCTCGCTCTTGCTCCATATGATGAAACGGAACGCTGTCAATCCTTTCAGTGGGCAAGGTAGAACTTATGATACGTGCTAACGCATTGACGGTTGCTTTTCGTGACTGATAAGTTCCTAGCACGGTCAAAGTTAATAGGTTCTAGTTATTCAAGTTAATCAAGGTTATAGTACAGTGCAGTGGAAAAATTCTCACCCAGTAGTGTAATCTAGATTTGCCGGTTTTCGGGTCAGTCGTATCCGTGACTGCTCATACCTTGCTGCTTGCCTGCAATGCCTAGAGCCAAATTGTTCAAGAAACTATTCGATCTAATTTCATTTATCTATATTCTGTACTAATATTATTAACCTGAAAAGTGTTTTGAACTGCTGGACCAATTTGAAACATATTTTTTTGTGAAATAACTTATCGAAGAAGGCTATAGGTCTACGACTCATAGGTATGGTGTAAAATCAGGACGCGGATGAAATCGCGAGGTACCGCTTAGTAATATCATAATCTTTGTTTTAGCTGGGCGCGATGGGAAGAAATAATTGACAAAAACCAATTCCGAAAAGGATGGACTTTGCCAGTCATCGAAGATTGTGCCAGAATTATTGTAAGTCCTTCTACTACTAGTACCGTATTTGCTTAATACCGCACCTGATTATGGACAAGTATACTACTCTTTATTTTGTAGTATTCTATAAAAACTTAAGTGCGATTTACAAACTGTTTCTTGTCTCACAATAATGATGATTTGCCATGCTAATACCGAGAAAGCTACAGGCTTTCACTGAGTTTACATTATTAATATCTGACAAAGACATATAATTTTAACAACGTTCCGTTCTTGTTTCATAATAATTAAGTACTATCCTTTCACTGTTTCAGGTTTTGTACTGTTTGAGACATTACAAAGGTGATGAAAAGATAAGAAACTTCATATGGGATTTAATAGAGCCCTGTGAAAATGGCGAAGTGACAATTTCCAGGAATCACAGTGGTTTACACAATCCAGTTCCTAGGGGAAGGAATGCTAAAAAGAAAAATAAACCAAAAGATTTACCTAAGCCTACTGATACTCAAAAATGGGAAGACCCTAATCATTGGAGCTCTATCGATAAATACGATTGTGAGGCTTATTTAGAAAGCAGTTACAAAAAGCATTTATTCAGACATGCCAATAAGTAAGTATCAAAATTGTGGCTTGACTTATAGTTACACCCAGTTGCATCTGAAGTTATAATTGCTTAGGGAACACCTCCTGACCTGTATGGTATTGTTCACACCATTTTTATTGTAGTAAACGGACTTATCATCAATAATTAATTTGTCAATATCATTTTAGGGTGTTGCTAAGAGTTCGAATGATGTATTACATAAAACATGAAGTTATTGGTGACTATGCCACTCAAATAGAAAATGGACTTCATGCCAGGTACGTACGGATTTGTCATTTTTGAATAGAGGCCTTGGGCAGTGTTTTCACAGCCACCGAGAAAACAATGACTCGCCTTTTTCCTCGATCAAGAAGCGTACAAATTTTTTACAATTATTTTATACAAAAGAGTTACTTCTTCTAATATTTGCTCTCTGATTGTTTACACTGCGAACGATGCTTGTTTTGTCGCTGACCGGTAAGAGCTATTAAAGACTTAGCGACAAACGATCGTTTCTCGTTTCCGGTGAGACTACTTTATAGCCAATCAGTACAAAAGTTACCTATAATTTTATAAGCTGCAAATAATGACGACCCCGTGGTTCAGTGGCTAAGCACGCTGGTTTTAAGGCGTCGCTACTCTGAGGTCCTGGGTTCGATTCCCGGTCGGTTCAATATAGAAATCTAAATTTTCTATATCGTCTTGGGTCTGGGTGTTATGGTACCACCGTTGTGTCTGATTTCCATAACACAAGTGCATTAGCAACTTAATTTGGAATCCGAGCAATGTATGTGATTGGTGTCCAATACAATTTAGTACCCATGCAATGATTTATTTTGGTTGTACCGGTAGCCGAGTTATGAATGTTAATATTTTTTTTTGTAAATTGCAGCTCTTTGGGTATGCGTGTTCCTCGCGGAGTGGACAGTACTCCACCACGCCTATGGTGGGATACCGAGTGTGACGTATCCTTATTAGTCGGAACATATATTCATGGATATGAGAACTACCTGGCTATGCGTTCTGATCCTCAACTTTGCTTTGTTGATAAGTTGGGTCCACCGGATGATGCTGAGTGTACAGATATCAAGTAAGATTGTGATGAACTTTTATTGTATCGGGTCTTTCAACAAGGTCGCGTTGATGTTGAAATTGAATAAAATAAGCAGTTTGTGAGATATTAACGAAATATGTTTTTATGCCATCAGATATGAAATATGACATCGGTCAAGTTTCCGCCGCAGTTTCAATATTAGGACGGACCCGAGAGGTCTAATTTTTAATGACTAGGTACTACATAGATCCGGCTGAATCTGAGTAATGTCCTGCGATATGTTGACTTTTTTGGAATCAATCGATTGTAGCTTATTGGCATAAACGTGTAACTTCAGAAAGCTACATTAGTCAAGCGGAGTCAAATCGCACGATCTGGGTACCCCTTGCCCAATTTACGTCATAACTCTACCGCTGCGAGAGATAACCCTACCTCTATATGTCTATGGTTTTTAACATTATACTCCTGGATGTTGTACGGTCGTAATCTCAAGTCTCTATGCAAAATCCTCCCAAGTTTGCGCAAGATCGAGTTTCTGTGTATGGCGAGAAACGAACACAGATTTTGCAAGTAATGCAGTTTTATCATTTGAACATGCCGCTCAGTCGTGTGATTTGCCATGGTGATTTGGCATTAGTGATAGAATAGAAAACAACAGATTTTACAGATGCCACCATAACAACTTCGCCGCCACCAACTGCCCGACCTTGTTGAAAGACCCTATAGATTATGTATTTTGTTTTTTGCTGCTTAGTGCCTTGCTTTCGTGTCTGTATCTGATTTTTTATATGCCTTCGATGATTCGTCTGTGGGAGTGAGCGTACCCAACGGGTGAAAAACGAGACCCTATTACTAAGACTTCTCTGTCAGTCGATTCGGACAAATGGACTTGTCCGTCTGACACTCACCAAGCAGTATTTCAGAAACCGCGATAGAAGAAAGTTATTTTTTTTACAAATAAATATATTTCTGTAGGCACTTTAACAACACACATTAAAAACAAATGAAATAAATAATTAAGGGGTGCGCCTATTCATAAATATGAGTGTACCTACTGTTGTTTACCTAGTCAATGGTACCGAACCCTACGGGCACAAGTCCGACTCGCACTTAGCCAGTTTTTAAAGTAACATAAATGTTTTTTTTTTTGCTTTCGATTGGAAAATCTAATTTCTGATTGACTGATACTTACTTTACTTTTCATTTTATGTTTCATTTTCAAAAACTCCTCTTGTTCATAAAACAACATCTTATGCACATTAAGTGTAATCTAAGTGATATAACTTACTCAGGAGTGAAGAAAGGAAGGTTAGAGGCAGTGTCGTCGGTGACGAGGATTGTACAGACGACGTGTCGAGCGGCGCCGGGGCGACGTCGCCGGCCGCGTCTCCCCGCCCCGACGATGACAGCAATCAAGGGAGCTCCGGAGGACACCTGTGGCCCTCGATGCAAGACCTGAACACGAGGCTGCGTCGCCTCATTACCGCGTACCAGCGAAATTATAAACGAGAGGAGCTGAAATTGCAACAACGAGCTAAGGTATGTATTGCGTAAATTCGAGCATTAATGTCCGCCACTGATTGAACTTTCTGCATTCCCAAGCAGTTGACTGGTTCTTCAAGGCATTAAATTCTCCAATTGGCTACTTGATTGTTGTAACAAATTGATGTGAAATGTGTTGAATATGAATCCTTGCAGTTTAAGAAGAGTGCCATATATCTTTTTTAATAAAAATAAAAAATAGTTTATTGTTGCAAAATATTTTTTCTAAAATTTTTAAAACCAACACGTGACCAACTTTGGATCGGCTGTCAGATGTGCCACTCATCTTGACACCTTGTGTCAATAGGTATATTGTATGGTGATGACAGGTCACAATTACTATGTCACAAATACCCAAAAAGAAATCATTTAAACAAAATGAGTAAGAATTATAGCTTGAAATGGTTTTAAAAATAAATACGTACCCTAATATCAGCTAAATATATTTAAATGTATGGTGTAAAGAGTTTTTCTTTTTTTTTTCTATACCGAAACCACAATTCATGCATGGAACGAAATACACTACACAGTGACGTCAAGAATCACACACCCGACCGTTACGCGGGTATTCAAAATTAATTACGAAAAATATTTTCCCAGCAAATTCGAATTTTAAGAGTCATAAATTATTAGTGCGCATATTATACAACACATTTCCAAAAGTTGTCAAGTAATCAAGTATACAAATCACAATATAATAAAGTTTAATTATGTATTAAATAAAAATAATGTTTGTGCCAGATGGAGCGTCGGGAGAGAATGGACCAACTGGCCAGAGATGAAATGGCGCAATGGAGATGGACGCGCGCAGATGAAGAAGCGTTTAGGCGAACTGTTGCATCTTACGGCGTTGAATTTGATCCCTCGACCAAGAGTCTACGGTGGAGCCGATTTAGGTCACTAGCCAGACTAGACTCCAAAAGCGATGATGCACTAACAGATTACCTTAAAGCATTTATGGCGATGTGTAAGCGGCAATGCGGACTTTCAGTAGGCGAAGCGGAATTGCCTACAAGGGCGGACCTGAAAGCCGAACCAATTGGAGAAGAGAGAGCCATAGCCACTCTGGAAAGGTAAGTTCAGTTTAATGTAGGATACCGAATGTTAAATAGAAACAGTTTACTAATTTAATTGGCCTCATTAATAGCATAGTAGTATCAAATAAGTACGTTAGCTCATTTCGCGAGCGAGCGATAATAGCCTAAAGTCGTAGGGTTGTCGCGTATAATTAATTCAATCTTATAGAATTCTGGCGCCCTGTAAGTACCTACGTTTCATTTTATTCAACGTTTGATAAGTTACCTAACTAATGCTGTAAATTAGTAAACACTGCAAAAATATATCAGCGTCGTATATATCTGCAATTTTTGATAGGTACTTAAGATCAATGGCCGCACGAATCTTCCAGATGGATTTTCTTTGCTTCTCGGACCAGAGCTCGCTTCAGTATCTCCAAGTTTGGGTGTGGAGGCAGACCCAGCTATAACTCAGTCCACGACGAATCCAGCTGGTACAGCTCGGGACTGGTCGAGGGCCTTCGTTTGCCGAAAATAAAGTATGAGACACAAGTTTCATACTAGGCTCTATAATGTCACTTTGATAATTCTTGGCTTTCACCTTGACGCCTTGTTGGCAGAAATCGAGCGGAGTGACACCTTCATATGAAACTCATCACCTTAGTATCGCTCTAGTCGGATGATGGGTAGGCGACAATTTCCGTGCTGAAGCTGGGACGTCCATTATACTTTTGGCGTAGACTTTATTGTTCTTTTATCATCGGTAAAGAGTATCTTCCTCGCATCGTGTCTCCTTAGCAGTACTGGACAACGTTCGCGTCGCAATTCAAAGGCAATCTTTGAAAAGTGAACTTTCCTACGGCTCTATTCGTACGTCTTTGCCTTGAGGTCTTATTTCAGTATTCTATTGATATATTAGTCTGCAGAGCGAGTTTTTCTGAGTGCGACATGGATTTTGGCGAAGTCGCTCTTGGGTGATTTTGATGTGTCGTCCAGTCCTTTTGCAATCTTGCAAAGAACTTGTCTCCTTCTATCGTTTGATTGTGTAAAACACGAATTCGCACAGAGGTCACAGTCGATCGCATCGCACGTAATTCATGGTTCCCTCCATCATTGAAAGTCAAAGGAATTAGAAGTAAACATTCCATAGGTACCTTTTTTTTTTACTGTCGCTTTATAATGTATTAGTCTGTTAAGTTTTATCTGACCATTGAAAAATTGCCCCTAAGAAGTAAATAGCCATAATATTCAATTTATAATTTTAAGTTGTCACAAAACAATATTTCATCGAAATAAATTTTTTAACGTCCGCCAATAGTTTGTGACGCTATTGTCGCACACGGTCCCATTACACAACAATATTTTCTATAGTTTTTTTTTGTAACCATCTAATACGAAAAAGCGTTTAGGTACACAAAATAAAAGCGGTACAGCGTGCGTAGGTGGGCGCGTGAGACGCAGCTAGGGCTTGCATTCGAATATTCGAATTATTCGAATAGTAAGTCGTTTCGAATATTCGAATTTAGAAAACCGAATATTCGAATATTCGACGGCACTAATTTATACTTAAATTGTACAACGGTTTGTTTATATTTCGCGCGAATTCAACAAGCTGACGCCGCCGGATGAACTTCGTTGCAACTCGGAAGTGATCGGTAACGTTGGGTAGGTAGTATCTGTCACTCGAACTATCATCATCATTCATCATTGTCAGCCAAAGTCGTCCCTACCGGTCGGTCGACTGCTAAACTCGACCGATCGGCCTCCCCTACGGCTTTCCACAGCGACCGATCACTAGCGGTCTGCATCCAGTTTGATCCTGCGATCTTTATAAGGTCGTCTGTCCATTTTGTCGGTGGACGTCCTTTGGCTGCGCTGCGTCTTTGGTCGAAGGGTCTCCAATCTATAACTTTCCTGCCCCAACGGCTATCAGTTCTTCGCGCTATGTGCCCTGCCCAATGCCACTTTAGCTTGCTGATTCTCAAGGATATGTCCGTTACCTTAGTTCTTCTTCGTATCTCCTCGTTTCTGATTCGATCTCGTATAGGAACACCCAGTATAGCTCACTCCATCGCTCGTTGTGTGATTTTGAGCTTGTTTATAAGGCCCATAGTTACAGACCATGTTTCGGATCCGTATGTCATCACTGGTAACACACACTGGTTGAAGACTTTCATCTTCAGACACTCTTGCGCAGTTTCCCGAACGCTGCCCAGCCGAGTTGAATTCGTCGATTGGTCTCCTTGTCAAAGTTGGACCTACCTAATTGTATTACTTGTCCCAGGTAGATGTACTGTCGACAACTTCAAGAGTTGAGTTCCCAACGGATACTGGAGTGGGTACAACAAGGGATCTCGACATAATTTTCGTCTTTTCCATGTTCATTTTAAGACCCACTTCGTGGGACACTCGGTCAAGGTCTTCGAACATAGTGCCAAGATCGTCCAGCATCTTTGCCACAACGACTATATCATCGGCAAATCGGAGTTGTGTGATGTATTCGCCATTAACATTGATGCCGATTTCTTCCCATTCCAGAAGATTGAAGGCGTCTTCCAATGCCGCTGTGAACAGTTTCGGAGATATAACATCTCCCTGTCTCACACCTCTCTGCAGTGAGTACAAGAGTGAGCAGAACACGAGGGCGATTGCCCTCGTGTTCTGCTCTTGTACTCGGGCCGACATGGTGGCGTTATTGTAAATCATACTCATTCGCTTTCTTTTTTTTTGTCTTTCTTCTTTAACTAATATGGAAGAGTTGGAAACAGCAATTCGAATGCAAATGGCGCTTTTTGATAGAGGAAGACCCAGACAAATATATTTAAGCCAAGCATACAAATGTCTATCATGCATTCCGCCGACTAGTGTTGAATGTGAAAGAGTGTTTTCCTCCTCGAAATTCATTTGCAATCATCTCCAATGTGCTTTTTTAAATGATGACTTTTTATATGCCTCTTTTCTGAGGTCATATTATCAAGGCAGGCACTAAGTAGTGATTGCCATATTTGATAATGACAAATTGACGAAAAAAAGACTGTTTTATACAATTAAGTTCCTATTTTAGCAAAACGTTTAATGTGATTTGATAATTTGATCTGAATAGCGAGAAAGTATTAGAATTTAGATTTTGTTAAACTAATACAGACGATTTTTTATAAAACTTAACATTTGTTGATACTTTTTTTTTAATTTGTGTTCATTATATACATTATACATAAAGTACATTATGTTGACTATAAAGAAGGCATATGAGGCCCTAATTATATGATTAAAACATTGTTTCAAGTATTTCAATTTTTTTTATCACTATTCGAATATTATTCGAATTATTCGAATAATGTCTCCAAAATATTCGAATATTCGAATATCAAACATTTTCGAATATTTGCAAGCCCTAGACGCAGCCACACACACACAGTCTTCGGCTTTAGATTTTTTTAGTGTGAGCATACGGTCGGCGCTCACATATAAACCAATCGCGGTGCGTTTGTAATTTTGTATTAAGTTACCGTACTTATTTGATTTGAAAGTTTGTTTTCTGTTTTCTTTGCTAGTCGAATATTGTAAACAATCTTTACATTCCTTTTTAAAGAAAGAATTCATTTTGAAATAAGATAAGCATAAAACTAACAAACTTTTTTCTTGAACACTGTGATCTTAAATTTTATTTACTATTATTCGACTAGCAAAGAAAAACGGAATTTACTAAGTTAATAAGCTTGCGCTTTAGTAAATGGGGAAAAGTTTAATAAATATATAGAACCTTTGTTTATTATGAAACTTATTCGTTAAATGGTCAACACTTAAAATAAGATACTTAATATTACCTGACTTGATACGTAAATGTGTAATAAGTGTTTCAAGTGTTTCAAATGAATAAGGTTAAAATATTATGGAACATTTATAAATGACTAATTTGCTTCTTGTACCCTTCCCAGAATTGACCTTTTGCGCGTACTGCGAGAAGAAGTAGCGCCGCATCCTGCGTTAGACACGAGACTCGCTTTATGTGAACGATCGCCTGATACACCGCCTTGGTGGCAACCTGCACGTCACGACAAACTATTGGTTTTAGGAGTATGCAAGTAAGTATTAAAAAATAGATATATTTATAATAATTATGCTTTAAGACCTACTTGCGCAAATCAGAGCTAAACTTTATCCTCAAGGTTAAAATTTTAGGTCAGTGCATTTTTATGTGCCACTTAACATAAAAATTGGGCGGAAACAGGAAATTACATTTTAGATTTTTCTAAACTGGGTTGTGCAATTGGATCTGGTATATTTTGTGATTGAAAATAAAGATTTGATGCAGATGTTAGGCCTCTTTCTCGTGCTACATGTTATGAATCTGCATATACGTACCATTAAACTATTATACTACGAACGAGTCAGTAACTCATAAAATGCTTACGAGGGTCAAACTGAAAGTTCTTAGAACTGGCCACTTATAAACAATATAATAAAAAAAATATTCTAAAATTTGAAAATAGAACTCTTTGCCAATATTACTGAGTATATATTTCATTCATTTGTCATTTGTTTTACGATTTGGCGGCAAATTGAAAATTGTCTGTGTCACGTCAACATGAATTTAACACGAGAAAATTTTCGTGCAATGATTTTTTATGACTTTCGATGTTATTTAAGTCAACTAGAAAGTTATGATAGACTACGATTGGCCTTTCACGATGAAGCCCCATCTCGTGCGACTGTTTACAACTGGTTTAATGAGTTTAAACGTGGTCGCACTAATCTCACTGATGATGTACGTGAGGGACGGCCTTCTACGGCGACGACTGAAAATAACATCTGTGTTGTGCGGCGTATGATAGAGACTGACAAAAGAGTGACCTATCAGCAGATTCGGACAAGCTTAGGCATCGGTATGAGTCAAGTGCACAAAATCCTCCACGAACATTTAGCGGTCAGGAAGCTTTGCGCCCGGTGGATACCTCATAATTTGACTAAGGCTCAAAAACTCCATCGTGTGGATTGGTGCCGTAAAATGATTGAAAGATTTAACGGAGGTGACTCAAATGCTGTGTTCGACATACTAACAGGTGACGAAAGCTGGATTTACTGTTATGATCCTAAAACCAAAAGACAATCTGCTCAGTGGGTGTTTCCTTTCGAGGAGTTGCCAACTAAAGTGAAGAGAGATCGAAGTGCGGGAAAAAAAAATGGTGGCCTCGTTCTTTGGAAGGATAGGTCATTTCGCAACAATTGTGTTAGAGGATCAAAAAACAGTTTCTGCAGAATGGTACACTACCAATTGTTTGCCACTTGTCTTGGAAAAAGTTCGAGAGAAACGACCTCGCAGTAGGATCCTCCTTCACCACGACAACGCCTCGTCGCACACCGCCAAGCGAACGATCGACTATTTGGCGACATCAAACGTTGAATTACTGGGTCATCCGCCGTATAGCCCCGACCTCGCGCCTTGTGATTTTTATTTATTTCCAAAAATTAAAGAAAAACTTAAAGGAAAGCGGTTTATGAATGCTGAAGAAGCGGTGGCTGCGTATCGCGATGCCATTGAAGAGACCCCTAAGGTCGAGTGGGCAAAGTGCTTTTCCCAGTGGTTCCATCGCATGCAGCGGTGTATTGACGTCAATGGACAATATTTTGAAAAGATATAATAAAACTTATAACTGGCTAATGTAATCAGTTTTTGATTTTCTAAGAACTTTCAGTTTGACCCTCTTATCAGTAGCTCATTCAAGCTCGTTGCGTCAGGCAGCGTGACCATTTGTCAATGGATTTTAGAAACCACAAAAATAGGAGCTTTACGTATCATCGACTAGTAAATAAAATATTGACTAAATCCATAGAAAATATTTTTTCAAAATATTAATAATGTTCGCCGACATTTTGTATGAAAAAAATAGATTATAAAAAAGTGACTCGTATGAAATGGAAAAGTAAGTATCAAAGGTTATTGAACTAACACACGCCTCCGTGACGCCTTTGGTACGTGATCCGCACATAAATATAACGGCAAAGCGTCTATCAAGGGTTTTATCGCCAAACAAGACACATAAATGATGAAATGTTTTATGTGACTGTTCAGGTTAGATTTTTTAATGAGCAATCAGATTAATAATAGCGGTTTTTGACTAGGATGATCGCTGAGACGTTGTCATTTCGTCAATTTTAGTGTTAAGGCATGGAAAATTTCACGAATAGCAGATGAAATTCCATATGAAATGAAATTCATTATTCACATCTGCTACTTTTTTCATATAGACTGCTATAAATCGCACTCAGTGAAAATATAGTGAGCGAGTAGGAATAAGTATGCTCTATCTATGCAGTCATATTAAGTAATGACGCTCAGCAGTCAAAAATTGAATTTTATTCTCAGAGTCGTAAAGTCGAGATCATTTTCTAATGACTTTGTAGCGAGTCGGTACGAAAATTGAATTATTTGCGTATAGTGAAATTTATATAAAATTCATTAGTCGCGTACTCGCGTCGTAATTCACACTGCGAAAAAATCATTGGCAATAAAATTTCGCATGTGATTTTATATGAAAAATAACATCATTTCATGGAATGAAAATGAATAAAAAGTAGCAATCATTTCCATACCTAGATGTACCCCAATAAAATTTAACCGATAATTTTCGTACCATGTAATCAATTAGTGTCTGTTTTTTTTTTAAATATGTAATATATATTTTTAATATAATTTAGAATATATTATTTTATATTTTGCGAGTATTTAAATCATTTGCCAGGATTGGGCATATACAAACCATATTATTTTAACCTTTAATTCTGTCGAAAACAAGTAGAAAAACAGTACCGAAACAAGAACAAGTACGATATCATTCATTTGATATGTTAATCGATAGCCATAGTTTTTCATACGGTTTGCATCAATAAACATAGTGATTAATTATTATGGCCAAACCGTTTACTCGGACGAACATGATTTAAGGCCGAGCATTTTTTGTCAATTATTATATTTAAGAGTTTCGGTCCATACACAATTTTTGCTATTTTATAAGATTAGTGGTGGATAAAGATAAATGCCTTTATTTAATAAGGCATTGTGTTGTTATATTTTGACAACAATATAAAATGTTTATTATCATTTTGTAAAATAATATTTTCTTTCTTGGAATGTAGTAAGTATGAAACACAAACGGAAGAATCTGTCATGTCAAAAAATGTCTCGGCAATCATCATAATTACAATGGAATGGTTAATGTTTCTATTTTTAAGATTCCGCGTCTTGAATACGAAAAAAGAGCGGCGTGATTTGTTTAGTAGGTACAAAAGGCATGTGTCACTTCTGCGATTTCCGTCGGCCGGTGTGGATACACCATTAAAATTTCAAGGAATACGTCAGTCTGTTGGACAGTTCACGTCAAAATCTTGACATCAAATTGCGCACAGTTTTTGCTTGGCATAGCGTCTGTATACATTAGTAATAGCTGACTGATACTTACACACATCAAAAAAAAGTTTGTAATCACCAGCCTAAGATGATTTAACTTCATTTTGTAACGTTGTTTATTTAATAATAATATAATTTACCCTTACAAAAAGACTGATATTTCAAAGTGATCGCAAACTTTTTTCATGTGTGTTTGTTAGATATATTTTGAGTTGTGACAATCTTTTTAAGACCGACCGGTATTGTTCTTTAACGTAGTATTTTTTTTTTCAGGCACGGCTTAGGTGATACTTACAACAAAATATTTGCGATCCGAAGTTACCTTTCGCCGATTGCGCAACGAAATGGTACACCAGTCACAAGACTTCAAAAACGGAGACTCAAAAAATGTCTTCGGACGAGGACGAGAAGAATAACTCCGAGGAATCGGCGAGCGAGAACAGGACGTCACTGAGACGAAGCAAACGCGCCTCGAACGCGTGCGATCGCGACAACGAGGACGACACCGACGCCCTCTCCGAACTGGAGACGCTGGCGAAACTCGGACGAATCGACGCGTCGCTGTCGGCCGAACACTGGTTCTCGGAGAGGGCTCTCGAGACGCGGCTCCACCACATCGCCCACGCGGTGCAGAACCGCGAGTGGCCCGCGGGCGTCGCGAGCAAGGCGGACGCGGCCCGCGGCGCGCACCGCGAGCCGGACGAGCGCAAGCACGCCCAGAAGAGGCACATCGCGATCGACGTGGAGACGGACCGCGCGAAGCTGCACGCGCTGCTGTCGTCGCCGGGCGCGGCGCACGCGGGCGCGCGCGACGACGCGTCCAGCGACTCGGGCTCGCGCCGCTCCACGCCCGCGCCGCCGCCCGCGCACCAGCGCGCGCCGCCCGAGCCCGCCGCCGCGCCCGCGCCCGCCTCCGCCTCCGCGCCCGCGCCCGTCGACCTCTCCGCGCCGCTCGACCTCAGCGAGGCGCACGACTTCTCGCTCGGCCGCCGCACGCCGCACGCCGACGCCTCCCCCGCCCCCGCCGCAGCGCCCAGGAGCAGATTGGACGACACGTTGTCAAGGCTCATGAAAAGAAAGAATGCGGTGAGTTTTGTTCTTTTTTACACGCTTTTATTAGCTTGGGTTGTATCTATGTATGTATGTAATGGAATCTTTGAGCATAAATTTGACCAATTTCCAGATTAATTTGAAAATTTGCACACATATCGAGGACTGATGACAATGCAATAATTTAATAACAGTTTCTCAATATCCTTATAAGGACCGCCAGGATTAATAAATTCTTTCGTGGATCCTCTGTAAGGGAGTAAGAAAGATAGAGCTATCGCGTGTCGCATGTCTGTAAATAATTAAAACACCGAACTAAAAAAATAAAAATAAATTATAGTTTAAAAAAACTAAAAAAACACGCTTTTATAGCTAACCGAACTAAAAAGTAGAAAATAATATTTAATTACAAAGAGTTAGAGAATAATTCAATTTAGAGTAAAAAGCGTGGGGTGCTTGATATATTAAATGTTACAATTATTTACACGATGATCTTATCTCGTCAATGAGGCGCTCGTAGCGCAATTAGACATGAGCGTTCAATAGACGGACTAGTTAAATCAACTGTCGATGGGACATCAACGCTTAGAAGGTCTGTCGTTCTCAGAATTGACTAGTCGCATTCATAGACTGATAAACGAGTAGTCTACAGGTTCACCTCAACACGCAACTGATGTCGACGTTTTTTAACGTAGAAAAAAATTACAGTAGACTTTCAACCACAGGCTGTCCGTAGGATAGTTATAATTACAAAAAAACATCGCTGCGTCACTTCGTCGTTTACTGTAGTTGAATATGTCGCAACAATCTAAAGTAAACTTTAAGTTTGACGCGATAAATACGTTATTATTACAATAAACGCGCTAGTAAGAACAGTTGATTAGACTCGCGTTAAATGTAAGCGTGTCGATCGTCTAGCTTATCTAGATAGTTCATTAATGTTCATGCGATCGAAAAATTAACTAGTTGATCGACTAGTCGATAGACGAACTAGTTTCAACGGTCTAGTTTCGTCGACGAGCCCTTTGCCCAGCAGTGGGATTTTACAGGCTAACTTTACTATCTTGAATTATTAAATATTTTTTACACAAAAATTATATGGAGTATCAAAAAAGGTAACATGTCCTAGAGGTTTAAGATGGTTACATAACATGGTTTTCGGCTTTAAGGCGGTTTAAAAAGCACGGTGTTGATATAGACTATAAAATTTACATAAATATTATGTATAAGTTCTTAAAGTTTCGCGTTGGATTACACTGAGAATTTTAAATGACGTATATGCACAAATTGTCAAGCAAGATGAATGGAATATATTGGTACAAATAAACATAATTAAATTTATGATAAACATTTCCATATATCTCAAACCTTTTGCAACTCTTAGAATTATGTTTGAAGCTTTAAAAGTTTTTGTTTCGAAAGTACATGCATAAATATTCAGTATAAAATATTAAGAATTGCTTTTTTAATTTCCAGCCCGCTCCAGAACAAATAGTTGGCAAGGAAAAGAAAAGGAAGAAACTTGATGAAATCGTACTGGGCTTATCAGCGGCCAAGAATCGCAGTCCCACCTCGGCTGCAGGGGAGAGTAGCCGAAGCAGAACGACTCCGATTCTGCCCGATGTCACAGTCACTCCCGCTGCGCCGCCGACGTCATCTTCAGCGGCGGCGATCCAAAAACCTTTCTCGGTAACTGTTACTAATGTTCCTTCACCACAAGCGTCATCCAAAGAACTCTCGTCATTTCTGCAACAATCCTTAGAGCAAAGTAAATCTCAGAAATCTTCTTCTCCTGTCACTATGAAGTCATATTCGCACGAGGCTAAGGTTAATAAATGGCTAGCAGAGCAGGCTAGTGTAGAATCGCGCCGTCGAGGTTTGACGCCCCGCCTAGCACCGGACGAACACGTGCCAGTCGTGCACCGGGTTACGGGAAAACGTATTGTCGGTCACAAAGCACCACAATTAAAACACTTGGCACAATGGATTGCTGAAAATCCAATGTACGATATTGACT
>CAWUPE010001511.1:0-26127 GCA_963924145.1 Pyrausta purpuralis
TCAATACATTTTTCTGTTTTCTGGGTTGCTACTTGTATAATAAACTGAATGACGTCCTAAATTTTTATTCAGTCCCAAAACGAGTATGTGAAATTCTAGTATCAAACTACCTTTAAACCCTAGATTACAAAATCACTGAAGAGTTTCTTACTGTCGTGACTTAAATAACTTTAACTACACCTTATCAACTTAATGTCCTACTCACAATTGATTGTCCTTTCAATTCTTACATTCGTCGCTCACTAATTCTCACCAACTCGCTCATTCGAACACACTCGTACATATATCCTCACACTTGCACATACGCACACAAAAACACAACAACGCACAAACTTAAGAACACAAACACACACACACACACACACACACACACACACACACACACACACATACACACACGCGACCTCATATGTTCTGCAATATACCTTAGCTCATATCTTTCAATAGTAATAATCCTTTAGTATGTATAACTTTTAGTTACTATATTCTCTTATCACATATATACGTAATAATCCTTTAGTATGTATAACTTTTAGTTACTACATGCTCATACTTATATATGATCTAACTGGATGAATCTTATCTATGTCCGTGGGGGGGGGGGCTGGTGACCTATGTCACAGGTTTCTATGAAACCAACTTCAGGCACCAGTCTCTCACAAAATTAGGTATTATTACTTTTAAGTTCATCAAATGTACCTACTTAATGTAGGTTACATTGTGTAGAGAAAATAAATAAATTATATTATATTATTATCTACCGGGAACAAAGGAATATAGAGATTGAGAAAAGACCTTTCTAAAAGAAAAAGTAACTATTTTTATTTCAGAATAAACTTAAACCAAAATGTCTTTAATCAAATTCGCAATTTACAGACTTGATGGTTAAGAAATCTAATATTAGCAGTCGAGTAATTCGCTACACGGCATTTCTCAATTTATATTTTCGTATAGATTGGATCTCAAGCCAAAAACAAAAAACATCACCAACTTTAATGGAAAAATAGAGAAAAAAAATATACTCGCTCGTTACATGGATTTTGCTTGACAAAGCATTTGAATGGATTAATTTAAAAGTTTACTCAACATTTGGGACGGTAGGTATAATTAATATAGATAGGTACTCGTTTAAGTGAGACTAGCTTTTGAAATGTTTAGTGACATGGAAATCAGTAAAAACTATGTTAACGAATTATAATTATAAATATTGGACACCTATCACATACATAAATCTGATCCCATAGTAAGTAGCGAATGCACTTGTGGTGTAGAAATCAGATACAACAGACCAGCGTCAATATAGAAAAAATTGTTTTCTATATTGACCCGACCGGGAATCGTACCCGGAACCTCAAAGCGGCGACGCCTTTAAACCCAGACTGCTTAGCTACTACACCACGGAGGAGGACCATGAAATAAATAATAAATATCAATTTTGCCTTTAAATAATGTGATTTCAAATTCTTTGCATACCTATTTCTAATAGATCTCGGTGTCAAGGTGTCAGTGTGTGATCAAGGAAACAAATAATTTATACCAATTTCATTGTTACATTTTGTAAATTAGCAGAAAAAATTACACAAGATGGATTCTTGCGACACTGACAATCAGTAAACAAACAGATTGAAGACAGGAAAGGGCCTTGATCTGATAACTTCTGGGAATTATCAGCTTAATATTCAATCTTACTTAAAGTTCAAACGGTGCTACACTCGAGTAACTTTGTCGCCGAAGTAATGTAATCAGTGTGTTGTTAGCAATAAAGTTATTTCAATTCCGAGTCCTAAACAAATCTTACGCAAATCGCAAGATATCTATGTAGCTAAGGCCCATTTGTGGCGAGAGACACATCCGTACTTATAAGGATTAATGTGAAATAAATTTTGAATATGCTGTTGCCTTCCGTCTTGTTGTTGTGCCGTCTCTCTCAGTAGTTTTAGAACACCTTTGTTAATTAAATTATCACCAATTACTCGTATCTTGGTTACGAAATAAGTAATACCTTTAGCTAACTGGTACCCAGACGATTATAACGGTTCCCATAAATACTTAAATACACATAAGCTTTCATGACTTATACAAATGTTTTGCTCATCACACAAATGTTTGGCTCTTTTGATGACCTCCGTGGTGGCTAAGAACGCAGCGTTTCAAGGCGTCGCCGCTTCGAGGTCCCGGGGTCGATTCCCGGTCGGGTCAATATAGAATACTTGCTCTAGGGTTGTGCTACCACCGCTGTGTCTGATTTTCATAACACAAATGCATTGGTGTTCAATATATATATATATATATATATATATATATATATATATATATATATTAGTTTGGGATTCAAAGCCGCGAATGCTTGCATCAGGACTAGCTAACCAGTACACCAAATAGTTAGGTAGTTATATAATAGGTAGGCGAAAAGGGGAATTTTCGGAAATACTCGAGCGTGGCAGTTTAAGACATGAGAGACCTTGGACCTAATAGAACAACCTTGTAAAGTATTTAGCTCTATATGTAGTGACGCGCGCCTAGGATAGACGATCAGATTAGTAAAAAAAAATCGGCTAAGTGCGAGTCGGACTCCCGCACTGAGGGTTCCGTGCCATCTTTAAGTGAATTACGAATCCACTTACTTCTACTAAGTAAAATACTACAATAGTTTGTCGACTGCAAATATAACTTTGTTTGTATGAAGTACAAAGTTGTGTTTGCGATTGTTGAAAATGTGCTATATCTCTAAAACTACTCGTTCGATCTCGTCCAAACCATGAAATTATTAATTAAGATCTACATCATATATTTTTTTCAAAATTTACACTTGCTTGGTTTAGAAGTTAGATAGGGGGGGGGGGACGCCCATTTTACCACTTTGAAAGCGTCTAGCTATGAAACGTTAGACTTTAAAAGAAAATGGTTTTAGGAACCTTAATGTCATTTAAAAGACCTATCTATTGACACCTTACACGCATAGGTTTGATAAAAAAAATATTTTTTGGTTTTAGTTTCATGTATGGGAGCCCCCCCTTAAATGTCATTATTTTTTATTTTTTGTATGAGAATCGGTAAGCGGTTAACAGGATACATATTTCTACAAAATTTCAACAGTGTAATGCTTATAGTTACAGAATAAAATGGGTGTGACATACGGACGGACAGACAGACAGACAGACAGACAGACAGACAGACTTGACGAAACTATAAGGGTTCCGTTTTTTGCCATTCGGCTACGGAACCCTAAAAAACGATAGTCTGAAATACTCGAGAGCGTCAGATTAAGATATTTGGGGTTGATTTTAGTGTTTTAAGACTAAATTTAACTTATCTGACGATAAGTCCTTGACGCCGCCGAGTTATAGGGTCGCGAACTTGTAAAAAAAAAACGTTATCCGGCATTCTCGAGCGCGATTTTTTTAAATGTTATTTTGAAGAATATAATCTAAAACGTACTAAAAATAAAAAATCTGCCGGTTTCCGCATGACCGGGAGTGTGGAGGAGCCATTTCGTCTTCCAAAAAACGCGTTGCGGCATATAAGTCGGCGTAAACGATACATTTTACAAAAAAAAAAGTTTAAATAAACAAAAAAGGTAATTTTATTTTACAAAAAAAAGGTCTCTTTACATTTTTGTCCAAAGTTAAAACTTTTTAACTTGAAGCATCATAAAAATTCAAACTCCGGTTTTTTTGAGTATATCTTGAAAAGTGAGGGTGTTAAAAAAAATTGATATAAAATAACGATGATTAAATTATGTTACTTTTATAATATCTCATGTTTTTTTTGTTCTAAAGCTTCTCGACAATTTTCGTGGACTCGGAAAAAGTTACGCGTATCTGTATACAAAAGTATTATTAACATGTACAGTTTCATGTATGTATATTATTCAATAGCCTGTTGATCCTCAAATTGTTTTTTGGACGTACCGTAAGCAAAACGAAGTGAAGAATTGAAGCAAAAAAGAGGAATTTGCCAAAAAACATATAATACAGACTGAGAGAAAGGAAAAAAAATAAACCAAGAAACCTTTCCGGTCAGATTAAGAGAACCCACCAACATTTTTGTCAGATTAAGAAAATATGCTTTCAGGATACCGAGATAAACCTCCTCTATGAAAATCTGACGCGCTCGAGTATTTCAAAAAAACTTTTTTTTTGCATTTTCAAAAATTCATCGTAACTTATGGTCACGCCGAAATCGTCAGTTTTTTTAAAGGGAGCTTCCTTGGGGCCTACTTAACACCCCTTCCGAAAATCTGACACGCTCGAGTATATATATTTTTTGCATTTTTGACTACTTTATATGCCTACCCCCCACCACGCAAACCGGCAGATTAGTATACCGTTGTTACCAGAGGCACTTGGGGCATACGTAGTATGAATATCTGACGCGCTCGAGAATGCCCAAGTAACTGTTTTTTTTTACATTTTTGAAAAACCGTACACGCCAAACCCACCGCTAAAATGGTTTTTACCATACGAGATTTTCTTTTCGAAATTATTTTATCTTTCGATTTTGATAGGTCTCGACGGCGCCGTTGAATTACGCCATTTAGCTACCTCGCCTCCTTAACTAAAACATACCGTCCTTAACGCTAGCTCTAAAATAGCGCTATATCGAAATACCAGTTACGTAGCACAAACAACCTCTTTCATTCTCAACATTAACTGTCTAATAGTTAGTGATCAATTAAATATTCACATTTCTCGTCTTCCTTTAATTGTCGAATGGCGTGGGCGGCGGGCATCTTGTGTTTAAGGTGTAATTTAACTGCCGCGTAACGAACACTGACTTTAATATGGCATCAAGTACCTAATAATCCAATTTATTCTCCGAAGACTCGGTTTCTTCCTGAAAAACAATAACATCGTACATCCAACTTCAAAAAATCTGATACTGATTTTGGAGAAAGAGGCAAATACTCATCTATGAATGACATTCACATTTTTAGACGGCTTATGATGTCTAATGTTTGTACATCACTTTTCGTGGCTATATGTATGCTTTGATTTTTAATTAGATAGACTAGAATAACAGCTTCAATCGCATTTTTTCTTTTTAATGTTGCCAGCGTAGTGCAACACTGTTGTGACAAATCGATTGTGTGCGGTTAAATGATCTTGTGATATGAGTTTTCAATAATCTAATTTTACCCATTTGGGTGATTATTATAAGTAAAACGTTGTAAAAAGCTACAAACAAACATAATCCATAACAGTTGTTCTAATGAGTAAAAGTCAAAGTCATTTCCCGTGCAATAGCAATTTTATGTATGATTTTTATCTAATTTGACTTTTTTATCCCTTCTTTTATAAATTATTTATAATTGAAAATGATGATATGTTTTTTTAAATATAAATAAATAAATATTGGATAAAAAAATTGATAAATATTGGATAAATATTTGTAACAAAACATGTTTTTTAACTGGTTCCATGCCACAGCACGCTCCGGTGCGTTATAACAATTAAATTTCTATTGTGTCTTAAGTGTGGCAGCAAATGGGTTAAACAGATTATAATTTATATTCATAAAGATGAAATCAGAAACTAAAAATTTGCACGGGGCGGGACTCGAACCAGCAACTTCTTGGCTAACCGGGTCAAAGCTCTACAATTGAGCTACCGTGCTGTTTCCAAGTTTAATTCATTCTGTAATGAATAACTACTTGGCCCACTATGTCATAAACAGACGGGCAGATGGCGCTAAACGTCACGCGTTATGACGTATCCATAAGAGACCACAAATTGCGCAAGGTGACACCGACAGCACGGTAGCTCAATTGGTAGAGCGTTTGGCCCGGTTAGCCAAGAAGTTGCTGGTTCGAGCTGGTGCAAATTTTTGATTTCTTATTTCATCTTTATAAATATAAAATATGACACTGTGAGTGTGAAGAAACATTCTGAGCCATTAGATTATAATTTTGCAAATTATTTTAAATAACACCTACAATTTATGCTTATAATACGTCTGAAAAACACAAAATCAAAATAAAACTTTTATATTATTCTATAATAATCACTTGAAAACAAGGATTGTATAAATTGATTTTTTTCGATTATTTAGGAACAACAATATTTTAAAATTGCTTTACTTTAACAAGTGACTATCTGTATTTAAGTACAAATTTTGTGGATACAGTCATATAGTAAATTGTACCATTTGATTGAGCCGCTCTTTTAAAAGGTGCACATTTAGTTTCCATTCAATAACTTTAAAATTGCATAGCATCAAACGATTTAATTTATTTTGCGATTGTGTTTTACGAAACTTTTTACAAAACTATGTCTTTCTATGTTTTCGCATTAAGCGCACAGTATTTAACTTTATGTGTAACTAGCGGTCCCCAGCGACTTCGCCCGCGTATCTTGAGTTAACTCCCTCCCCTATCATCACAGTGTGATTTATAGCTTAAAGCCAAAAAATAAGCTATCCAACACAAAAATATTTTTTCAAATCGGTTCAGAAGCTCCTGAGATTAGCGCGTTCAAACTAACAAACAAATTCTTCAGCTTTATAATATTAGTGTATAGGTAGATCACACTTTATTCAAGTATGTTTTTAAATTTATCTTAAAAACATTGGCCCGGGGTCTCGGATGTACTAACAAAATAAACATGTGCTGAAAACATTGAATCCTACAAATTGTAATTTACAGAATAAACAGGTTTGATTGAGAGAATATATTCCAAGTATTACAAAAACTCGAACCCGTGTTGTTCATAGCGTAAAATATTTCAGGATATTACCTACGCTTTACCAACGATTTGTACCTACAAAGAAAATATATTTAAGACAATTCATAAAGCTCATGAAGCTTGTAATGATGAACGCTCTAAACTGAAAAACTATTGGTTTTAATAGATTTTTGATTCATTTTGAATAGCTCATTTACCGATAAGCTATTTAATACTCGACTAGGTACCAAAACTTTGAAACTCAAACCATCATCCTATCGCGAATTTGGTAACAATCGAACCTACTCTGAAATACATACTAAACAATCCAAATAAAAAAAAAACGAATTGTTTCAACTGATTCTCCTCCTTTTTAAAGTTGATTCAAAATTTAACACCAATAGGCTTCGAACATTGATACCGGTACAAAATGTTGCTAAAACAGGTGGAGACAGAAAGCTGTAGATCCGTTGAGTGGACATACGGGGGGCGGCTGATAAGGTCGCGGCCTAAGGTACTTAATGATATAGATATAATGTTTATTTTTTAATAATCCTTTTTAAATGGCACAGACTTTTCAAAACGCGTAATTTCAAAAAAAAAATTGCTTCAGACTTCGACCGCAGTTCATAACATAACCTTTGAAATATACTCACTGTCGGATTTGGATATCTGACACCATATTTTGAGGCAAAAATAATACTCAAAATTATTGAACTGTTATAGTTCATGAAATGTTACAGTCCTAATTGAGATTTCTTTTGAAAAAAATATCGCTACTTCAATCTATTGTTGTTAACACCTTTTAACATTTTATTGATGAAAACTTCGCAACTCTTATGTAGGATCATGTTGCTTTCCTTTCGAGAAAATTAAATTGGTTCCAGAAGCAGATCGAGATATTTGACATTTACTACACTCACATTCACAAGGTCACGCTAAAACTTTTAATACGGAAGAGTCGGATATAAATAAAAGTTTCTCTTTAATACCGAGAAACTGGAAGGAAATACTTTTTGGCAATGTTTGACATATAAACTTTGATTTACGTCAGGCTGTAAGAGTATAATAACTTTCACAAGCTGTACGTTAATTGGTTTTCTACAAAAGATAAAAGGTCGCAATTTAAAGCAACGGCTGCACCTGAGGTTTGATCCCCGGCTTGGGCCAAAAATATGGACTTTGGTTTTTCTGTACAAACTTTTCAGGGTAGCCCAGAGTTTGGAAGTCGGCGGTGTTTTACCTCCGTGCCTCGGTGCGCACGTAAAGCCGTTGGGCTTGCACCTGATCTCTCTCCGGTCGTGTCAGATTGCTGTGCCGTCGAGCTATGAGAGTGAGAGGAACTGGGAGTGCACTTGTATTTATGCAAAAACTGGTACTATAATATATACCGTGCATTGTGACTGGTAAATAAGTGGCATATTGTGTCCTAAATTGAATAAATATTTTTTTGATTTTGATTTTTGATTTTGATTTTGAAACGTAATCCTAATCGGCTAGGGGACCTTTTAGAAGCTTGTTTACGCATAACCTAGACGCTTACAGGATAGTGATTATTTCATCCAAGCGTAGATGCTAAAATTATGACTTAAGCAATTCTTTTGGCGAAAGGTGTTGAAATAATCAATCATGAAAATATAACAACTGCTTTGGTTTTTATTATGGTTCGTCTGTGCCCTCCTATAATATCGCTTTACAATTCACCATAACAAAGAATCGAACTTCGATTAAAGAATGACTTCTCTTAATGTAGAGCATAGCTAATATAAATTACTCTTGTCATCCAATACTCCGGCACTAATATTATTTCGCTAAAACTTTCCTCCGTGATAAAATGCTGTTTATCAATTACTATTGATAAATTATTCACCATTTTCTTCTGGATTGTAGCCATTTTTGTCTAGATAAGTACTTGCCAAACTAAATATAAGTTAAGAATGGTCATCCTGCCTAAGAATTATTAGTTAATGAAGGGTTAAGATACACGTTGCAGAGTCCCGTCTGTGTAATATTTTGTTTTTTCATCTTTTAAGATTACAACATACCAGACATAACTATAAAATAATAATCTTTATCTGTTATTGTTTTCGAGTGATCCGTGGACAAAACCAAAATATATACGAAACTTGGCAAATGTGCTTGGAACCTAAATTAAATCAATATACTTAATTGAGAACAATGTACACTCCAACAATACCTTTAACATACAGGTCGATTTTTATAACTCCTCTTTTCGAAACCGATATAAAGTGTTCTGAACAGTAAACGTGCCTCTTATATTCAACACACAGTATATTCATATTCATCTTTCCCTATAAATATTAAATGATTAATCTATCGTCACCGTAAATAACTTTTTAAGTGGATCTGAAAAATACGCCGTGACAAATAATTTGAAATACGAATCTTCAAGATGCACTCTTGAAGATTCGTATTCGTGGAGTGTCTGTTTATTGCAGTAAAAAAAAAAAAATTGAATTTGAAAAATCACAAAAGATATGCATTTCTTTGATCTTGAATATGAGATCCGTTAGTCTTCAAAGTAGAATCAAAATTAAAAAAGGGCGATGAGCTGTTAAGAGCCCCTCGTAATTTTAATAAAATATTTAATAAAAATGTACCAGGAAAACAATAATCGCTCTCATCTCACTTCGAATGGTTTCCAAAAGTTTTTCTTCGCTTCAAAGTCTTCGCACTTTACAACCTTTTGATGATTTAAAACATATTTACGGTGGTCACAGGCAAGACTAAGGTGTTATTTGACATTACATAGTTATGAAAAATTAAACTACCTACCAATACTCATTAATATTGATTGACGTTCCTATCCACGCAGAATGAGCTTACTGTGTCATGAGTTGAGAGCTTATCTCAGGCACTACTGGACCGATTTGAAAAATATTTTTTGTGTTGGATAGCTTATTTATCGGGAGGGGGGGGGGGGGGGGGGGGGGGGAGGGAGCAAACGCGTGGACCTAGACGTGGAGGACTGCTAGTAATAAATAAAGAAGAAACTAAACAATAATAGACGACACGTTTGGTGCAGTGGTTAGAGGTCCTGTCTACTGAACCAGCAGTCGCGGGTTTATATTCATAATGGGCAAATGTTTATGCGATGAGCACGAACATTTGTATGTGTAGGTGATGGAGCAAACTCGACACTTCGCGGAGTACCGCTTTAATAAATAAGTAGAAGAACTAAAGACCCGGTCACGTGTTGGACTTTCGCACTGGATCTTCCTGACTCAACATCAATAAACATAATATATTTTTTGCGGAACCATGAACAGGAAAGTGTACGTATTATTTAATTCTAGTAACCCGTTGCTAAAGTGAAGACGATCGACGATCTCTGAGCCAAAATTTGCACTGAATGGCCCTTTTAAATATAAGACGGCCGCACGGTAGACGCAGGAAACGTCGGCGTGACGAGCTAGACTCTTTCAGTAAAGACTAGAGAACAGATGCCTAAGACCGTGAAAAGTGGTAAAAGGGCAAGAAGGCCTTTGCCCTGCAGGCTTATAAAATAAAACCGTAGCGTAATTGTGACAAAGAAGCATACCTACCACGTTACCAAGATTATAAAGTTCAAACTCTAGCTTTAATTGGCACGTACTTCCGGATTCTTAACAAATCAAATTCGAACACGTTTATTTACGCCGGTAAAACTGCATTAAACCAAAAATAAAATAATCAAATAAAGCCATGTAGCATTTTTTGTGTTTGTACGCACACCCTTAAACATATTTACATTATTTTATTTTAAAAGTATTTGAGAGCGATCAAAGAAACACGCCGCCTACAAGTGAATTAAGCCGATCAAAAAATTAAATATCCTAAATATCCTTCCTCCTCCTATCCTTTTTTATCATTTTAATATTAAAACACGCTTTTAAAAAATAATGATTGATTACGGTTCATTAATATAGATGGTTTAAGACTTGACTACTCCCTTGTATATTATATTGATCAGATTACATGTTTGATTTGATTAAAGTGTCTACAGTAATAAAATAAAGCTATAAAGTTAGTTTATTGTTCGCGCTAATCTTAACAAGTGCAGGTCCGATTAAATATATACATTTTGTATTTATTATCATCATCATCATTATGAGCCAAAGGACATTCGTTGCTGAGCATAAGCCACAGTGTTCCACAGCGACCGATCACAAACGGCCTGCATCCAGTTTGATCCTGCGATCTTTATACAAGGTGGTCTGTCCATCTTGTCGGTGGACATCCTACGCCGCATCTTCGGTCGAAGGGTCTCCAAATAATATTTTTTGTGGCTTGTAAGCGGAAAGCAGATAATACATACATCTAAAAAGGAGGTAATCAATTCGATCTTTATGTATGTGATATCGTCAAAATTGAATAATATTTCGTAAGTGTATGTTTGCATGTTTGTCCCACGATTAGTAATGGCAGCCACGATTAGGTATAGTTCATTTTAAGGTACAGTGTAAGTTTTACGAGAATCGGTCCATAAGTTATTGAGATATGAGTAGTAACTAAAAATCATTAAATAAATAAAATAATTTCTGAGTTTAAGCCGCCTTCAATAAACTTACTAAAAAGTTAAAATAAATCATTAGTCTTCTTTTTAGGAGAAAAAAAAAATCTTTTCGAGTCGGCGCATGAAGGCAAGCTTACCTACATCAACAGTCTACACACTTTTTCTCATAAGTTTCACGTCCCATCCATACAAAGTCAGGGCTGGTAAAGGAAGCTAATTATGCGAACAAATAACTTCCTTGTGAATCACTTTGCCATTCGAAGGGATGTGAATTTGTTTTATAATGTAAAGATTATGCAAAGCAATGCGTAACAGCAAATAATATTTTCTCTATCAACTAATGTTCAAATATGATGTTTTTATGTATGAAATCGAGTGGAGAACCTTCATTTTCAACAAACCCGCTACTTTGGGCTTTGTCACGCTGCGTTGGGTGCGATCCATACAACTACCGTATGCCAGCAAATTAGTATAGACCGGCAGCAGACCGCATTCAGTATGACAAATCCTTTAATCCTCCAAAATAGCTAAAAGCGTAATAATTTCAGACACACATTGACTAATCAACAACATTAGTTTTCAAGTGAGTGGCTTTGATCTGAAAAATTGATAGATATATATTACACATCACTTGTTTTAAGTTTGATTACATGATGTACATACAGTTGCCAGCACATTTGGTATATTTTTTATTTTGTTGAAAACTAACCCTTATTACAACCGTATAAGATACCGCAGTGTTTACCTTGACGTGCTGTTGTATTAAAAGCTGACCTTTCAATACCTATTGTATTCTCTAAGCTCTTGTAGCCGATTCAGATAGGAAAAAAGTGTTTTGTTAAGGCTCACCTAATGTTGAGCACAAAACCTCAGGCCCGAACCGATATTCACCAAAGAGAAGAAGTAGAAGTGAGAACGTGTTTTGATAGCCAGACGTCGTAATTAAGGTCAAATGGAGAGAGTTTTGTGAAAATAACAACTAATTGGTAATTAAAGCACATCATCTCTCTCGTACTTTCGGGGATAGTCATAGGGGATTATGGGTTAATTATTTACGTAACTAGGATTCATTATTTTAAGAGTTGCTTTTTGAGTCAATAAACCATTTTAAGTTATTATACAAATCATTGAATACAGAATGTAAGAAACAAATTGAAGTGTTAATTTTCACAAACTATCATAATCGGACATTTTCCAGACATATAGTTGCTGTCAGAATCATTTGTGAGCAGAAAACATGATAACATAAAAAGGAAAGTTAGTGGAATGTTCCTATTCCTAATAAATAGTTCAGTTCGCCCGTGCCAGTGATAGTTTGGGGACAGTGGCAGAACTCGAGGTGGCAAGTGGCTAGATATAATGTTGCACTTCGTGGCATTGACGTACCTATGAGCGTTGAATAAACTATGACATGACGTTATACTCATAAGCTCATATATTTATAAGTATATATAGAGGTAATGTAATAAATATTTGCTTTTGACAATGTCTAAAGGGCTGAACGTAAAATAATTGTAAGATCATGATGAAGTATAATTCCTATTTAAATGTAAATATATTCTAATCTATTCTATGAATTAACGTATGGCCACCCTCGCATGCCTGATTTTTACAGTCACTTTTGCCACCGCCAACAATACCCCATACGTCACCAACACTGCCTTCTAATCTGGTGTTTCACATACCTTGATTTAGGCAAGACGCACAATAATAGGCTTGAGCATCATAGGTTTAAGATGCATTAAATCAAAGCTAGCAAAACAATTCGGAACATATAGCAACACTTCTAAATGGCAAACTTGAACACTATACCTATATAGGAGGCAAAATGAATTAAATAAACAGTCAGTATGACCTTCCCCACTAGTTTTCAAAGTCAAAAGTCCACGGCTATTAGTTAACGGAACTAGAGATACCACTCCTAGCGAAGCGTAAGTTTGTGGGTCAGCTAGGATGATCCATCTCAGTAATCATATCTCTAGGTCTTGCTCTCCGGCTTTAGTTTTGCTTAGCGTGCCACCAAGAAAGCCGTATGGCGACCTCGACATGGCTGTTTTAGAGCGCTTTCGCATTTAGGCGACTTTAGCAGCGCGGACGGTCGTGCAACAGTCGCGCTGCAAATAATTTCAAACGTATGACGCTGATTTTTTATATATGGACATCCGCTGCTGCCGCGCTGCTGTCGCTTTCATGTGAAGGCGCACTTACAGTCACTTACGCAATGCTCACTTACCTCCAGCGGTATGACTCCGCAGGTGACGCACACGTCAGCGAGCGCGAGGTGCGTCATCAACAGGTCTATTCTGGACTTCCTGCGCCGCGTCCCGCGCCAGGGTCAGCAGCACCGCCAGGTTGCCGAGCGCCCCCCACCGCCAACAGCACGCCGTACGTCCACCAACACCGCCGTCTGGTCGCTGGGCATGGTGTCCTCGACGCCGAGACTCAGATTCGAAGTGGACGTAGTGGACGCGTCGAAGTAGTCCCAAAACTTCTTGTCTACCTCCGACGTGCTTGGAACGAGCGGTTCCTCGTAATTTTCGTTTAACATTTTTGTTACCTTTTAATTAACACCAAGAACACTCAATCAATATTTTTTAATTTATTTGTACCTACAAAAATCAAAACTTGTTTTGTTTTTAGTTAAACGTAAACTTGAGTTTGTTTTTCTAATGTTTTGTAAATTTATGTTTGACATTTTTAACTTTTTAAATTCATAACTATTTGTTTGTTTGACCATTTTTAGCTTGCTGGCTGTTAAATTTATAAAATGACACTGTTCATTCTAATATAATTGTCGTAATTTTTATTTCAAACTAAACACAATTTTCTTTTTAATCTAATATTTCTTACTCCCATAAAACACTCGCACTAATAGTATACGCACATTATTTAACGTCATTTATTACACAACTTTATACGAACACATAACGAAATACCCATCTTCCTACTAAATGACACTGCTAGGGGCATTCCCATAAATATTACATCTCGTTTTTTATGACACGTTTTAGAAAGTTTGTCCGGAATCGCGAACCCCGCTACACGAAACGAACGTGTCGTAGCGTTGAATTCGTAGCAGCGACTGCCTACGGACTGACTGCTACGCGGCTACGGAGCTACAGCTAACATAATATGCTACGGCGTTATTTCCACAGCCGCAAGAAGATTATAATGAGGTTTAATAAGGCCAGATGAGTATGATTATGATGAGGTGCAGTACTTAAACGTTGTTTGATTAACAAAAATAGGTTCTATAATACATACATACACACTTACAATGGTGTTTTTATTGAGAACGCAGTTTATTTATTTATTAACAAACAAGAAAAAAGACCAAGACCGTGCAAAGTGGAGACGGAAAAGTAGGAAGGCGGACCCCGGGCGTCACCGCACGCAACTGGGATTAACGCCGGGATGATGATGATGATGATGATGATGCAACATAAAAAAAATAACTTAATATCTACCTATTCAAAAACGAAACCATTTCCTTGCGGCAAGGAGGCTATGATGCTGGCTGCGTTGCCGCGTTGGATAGCTATGCTGATCCTTTGAGCTAGGAACCAGCCAGCCTTTATTATTGGCTGTTAAAGAATTTAATTTTGGCGCAATTTTTGGCGCATGGTGTTTCATAAATACAAACCAAAAATATTAATTATTATTTATTGCACAAGGACACCAGAAACAAATCATCAAACACAATATTGGCGGTCTTATCGCTGAAGGATCTCTTCCAGCCAGCCATTTGGTAGAGGAACTTGAACCATACTTACTTAAACTAACTTGATTAAATAAAAAGATTTGTATTTTTTTATGAGAAATAATAATATGGTACAAGCGTCATTTTAAAATTTGTATATTTTAGTTTTGGAATAAATAAACAATATGAAAAAAAAATCGTTCTTGGATCGTAAAATTCGCTGGGATTGAATAGAAAGTCAAATAATATCGTAATTTTAACAATGCGACCGTGCGTGACGACAGCGCCGCAATCTCTTGACAAACGGTCGGCTGTCATAATAAAGTAATTTAACCAAAGAATCTTCAAAGAAATCAATCAAAAATGTCTTTATTTACTCACACATACATTACATACATATTAAGAACTAATAAAATAATTATGCGTGTTATATTAAATAATAAAATAAATAAATATCCTTTGGACATTCCCACACATCGCCATCTAGTCCCAAAATAAGCTACTCAAAGCTTGTGTTATGGGTGCCAGACAACGGATATAATACTTAAATACTTTTTGTTTGTAAATACATACATGATATACATAGAAAACACCCAGACCAATACAAACAGACATGTTCATGCACACAAATGTTTTGTATTGTGTGGGAATCGAACCCGCAACCCGCTGCGTATTAGGCGATTTCTCGACCACTACTTCCGACGTGTCGTCAATATTAAAGCAATGTAAGTGCGAGTCTGATGCTTATGCTAGGTATTGCATACCAGTATTACAGGACATCAGGCTCTCACAACCTCGAACGTTATATGAAATAAACAAGGCTGTTGGTAAAGTGGAAACAACTAAACTATACAATAAACAAAGCATAACACAACATATAATTAAAATTCAGGGAGACAGCATTATTAACATGTAATATTTAGTAAACGAATTATAGTGTGTGAGTGTTATTGTGTATGGATGTGCGTACGGAAGAATGAATGTGTAAGAGTGTGTAAGTGCGAGAGCGATGTGTGTGTGTGTGTGTTCTTGTCTATGAAAGAATCAGCTCGCACCACAATGAGTAATCACAACTGCGGGTGTGATTTTAAATTTCATTAATTAATTTTTCAGTTTCATCATAAAATTTTAAAGAAATATTGTATTAACCATTTATTCTACTCAATTACGTTTAACATATTGTAGATTTTTGGTATAAGTAAAATATTATGCAAAATAAAATATTTTGTAAATTTTCTGTAAAAAATACTAGAGAAGTTATTAAAGTCCGCCAACTTTGTTTATTTTTTGTTTAATACGAATAATGTCATCTATGCCGAGTTCCCCTAACACCTACTTCGCACACAGTGAATTTCGTACAAAATACAGTTTCTTAAGATTAGGGCAAAAAAAGATTGGGCATTGAATTGAGTGAGACAAAGCTGATGATGTACTGGAATCCGGTACGAATTTAGGAAATAACTCGGGATTTTGGAAATGATAAAGATGAGATTTTGGAACGACAGTCGAAAGCCCTAAACCGAGCCTCACAACAAGTGGTTCTAAGAAAGAGGTCTTTCAACGAATCCAACGCGGCCGGCTAGGCAGAGGTCGGGAAACAGCGCAAGAGCGTCGCCACGTCTCATTAACCTCAGTGTTTGAAGACGAAAGTCTTCAACGGGTGTGTGTGTGTACTAGTGAGATCGTACGGATCCGACACATAGTTTCTTACTATCTGAGCTCAAAATATCACATATAACAACAGACAGAGCTTTGGCTTTTGGCGAGAAATAAGAAACGTGTGGAATGAAGAAAACGTTAGTGGTCATATTTATAATTCTAAAATTATGACATTACATTGGAAATATGAAATTTATTAATTTTTTTTTTTATCTTTTACACCTTATTTTTAACTTAAAAAGAAATCAGGAACAGGGCACTGGTAACAGGGTATCGATTTTGATCTTGTTGGGTTCATCTTTGCTCTAAATATATATATGGAAATAACGAAGACCGCCGGAACTGATAGACTCACTTTATTTCTTCTAGCTGGCATATATAGGCGTATTTCTACACATTGTACTTTGGTCTGTCTTCATTCTTAAAAATAATATATGTTTATTTTATATTGACGTAATGCTTTTCATTCCATTTGTTAGAAACAGCGTCCTCTTGGAGAGCTGAGGGCTTGGATAAATCACAATTTCTTGAGAAATAAGATCTAGTTAGAGTTTATCTCGCTATAATAGCCAATCAATAAAAGCACTTTAATCACATATCCTTGTATTATTTTTACATTACCTACTTTTACAAAATTCAAATATTGTTACGTTGTAATGCAAACGACTTGTCCTCGTTATTTTAAATTTTTTTTCATAATTTTTAACCTAAATCTTTTGAATTTGTCACAATTTGATTGGCATAACGTCAGTCTGTCAATTGACAGTCTACTAAGCAGTTCAAAAAATCGTACGATTAAAGAAAAACATATACATTTCTTCATATTTTTAATAGATCAAATTTTTTTCTCATCTAAGTTATTGATTTTTCTTAGATATTACTGGAATATCATTTATGAATATTATCGAAATGATATAATCTTTTTTTATGAATATTATCGAAATGATATATTTCGATAATATTCATAAAAAAGATCGCTTAACTTGTTTCTGGACGTGTTCATTCAACGGCCATATTAACGTTAGTATGACGTCATCTTCGTCAATGCTATCGAGCTTACTACACGACACGAAAGTGCTTCGTGATGCCGACTAACATTGTACTGCGTAAACTCGCTACGATAACGTGACGAATACGTCTAAAGTTCGTGATTGGGGTACTGGCCGTCCACGTAGTATTTATATAAATAAAGATGAAATAAGAAACCAAAAACTTGGCGCACGGCGGGACTTGAACCAGCAACCCTTTGGCAGACCGGGCCAAACGCTCTTACCAATTGAGCTACCGTGCTGTCAGTCCGACCCGGCGACATTTGTGGTCTCTTATGAAAACGTCAATTGCGTGGACGCTTAGCGCCATCTAGCGTCTGTTTATGAAACAGATGGCGAAGGAATACTACTGCAGAGCCTGAAACCATATTCAAATTCAATTTTAATTTCCTACGCACTCTATTTTAAAAGGTTAAATCTTACTCCTACTAATATGCGAAAGTTTGTGAATTTGGATGTATGTTTGTAAACTAACGATTTAGATAAAACTTCATAACAATTTAGCTTCGTACATCGGAATAGCACATTTGGTATTTATTTACACGTATTTAATAACAAACAACAATCTCTCAACTGTAAATAATAATAAATAATTAATATTGACAACATCACATACATTGCTCCGATCCCAAGCTAAGTAGCTAAAGCACTTGTGTTATGGAATCGGAAACAACGGTGGTACCACAACACCCAGACCCGAGACAATATAGAAAATATCGTTTTCTACATTGACCAGACCGGGAATCGAACCCGGAACCTCACGAGATGGCGACGCTTGAAACCAGCGTGCTAGCCACTCGACCATGGAGGTCGTAAAACGTCGTATTTAACATGTTACTGTAATCATTTACAGTTTAAGGTGTGCAATAAATCTTATATATAAAATTCTCGTGTCACAATGTTCGTTCCCGTACTCCTCCGAAACGGCTTTACCGATTCTTACCAAATTTTATATGCGTATTCAGTAGGTCTGAGAATCGGCTACTATCTATTTTTCATACCCCTAAGTGATAGGGGTTGTTCACCCTTAAATATATTTTTTTAATTTTTGGACGATTTTTTTTTTATAATGCGGCATTAAAAAATACATGCAACCCTTAATTTTTCCCTTTTTTATTACCAACCCCTATTTTGTTATAGCCATTTTAGTAATTTAAGGGTAAAACAAAATTCGCTGGGAATGCTTAACTTTTAAAATTACGGGACTCGGCGGGGACGGGGCTGGGGCGGGACGGGGCCGGGGGCGAAACAAAGTTCGCTGGGTCCGCTAGTAATATTTATTTATTTAAATATTTGCCAGTTGCACGTGCGCGGACCACTTCACCAAAATCGTCGTCCTAAAAGAAATAAGCGCTTGCTTGCCAGCTATTTCGCATTTAGAAAAAAAAACGTTTGAAACAACATAGAAGGTAAGTACCGGATATTGGTGCATAAGTTTGACATAACATAAAGTCCGTTCCTTATTGCTTGTCGATTATTGTAAATAATATTGACATTCCTTTTAACCAAAATAATTCATTTTATAATAAGATAAACACAAACTCACCAATTGCACTGGTAAATAATCGTTTAGCACTGAGATCTTTTAAAATAAAGTAGGTAGTGAATTATTTTTACTCAATGATATTATTTTGAAAGCTTTAAAAATATTGTTTTCCTTATTCGACTACCGAAGGAAAACGGACTTTAATATTTAGTTTGCATAACCTAAGTATTATTTTGTGTTCCCATCATTTGATCATTGCGTTATTTAAAATAAGATATTATTTTAAAAAAAATGCATATTTGTATAATCTCTTTCAGCTTATGTATGAATCATTTTATGTTTTTACGTAGGTTATTTTTTATTTGCTTATTTTGTTATTATTATTAATTTGTTGCTTTTTGTGATCAATTACGGCGGCGCGTAAATTGACTTGGAGCTCTATGTTTGAATCACTCGCTTAAATACGGCGAGCGTTCGTATTGCGTTCGAAAACCAATTAAAAATCAATGAAAATTACGCAAAATATAGACGTAGGTACTCAAAAAATTCAGTTATGTTTTTTCAAATCACTCCCGCGTGGAATTATACTAATTTTCATTGGAAAATTGGATATTAATCAATTAATTTCACACGGCATCTTGAAGCGAGTGATTCAAAAATAGGGGCCCTAATGGCTTTATCTAATGGCTGACTGATAGAGAATGAGATGAGAAAACAATCTTTTCTTGAGTAATCTCAAGGTCTCGATTTCGATGCATTTCGATTTTTGTTCGTGCGCGGTAGTTTTTTTAGGTGGTGATAGATAACTTATTTGTTAAGGTTAAACAATAAATCGAATTTACAATATGAATAAGTTAGGTTACCGGCGAGAACAACCTACAAGCATACGTTACAAGCGTAGAGAAAATTATTTTAGCTATTCAATAAAGAGCTCAAATCGATAACTGAACCTTTTCACTTTTCTACCTGTTCATTTATCAACAATTGACAAACCCAATATATAAAAATAAATTAAATATCTTGCTTGAGCTTAAAAGAAGGAGCGATGCTCATTTGCCTTAATTAAAATAATTTCAGGAGCGATAAAAACTTTCAACTCTCAAAGTTGGCAGTGCCTGTATAAGGTATTGAAAACCTTTGCTCTTAAGTTAAAAAGCATTTTACTTTTAATCATTTGAGATATGCTATTTAATGCTTAGCCATCTTAGCAAAACAAAAACAAATTATGTTTTGTGTTATTTACACAGAAATAGTCTCTGTCATATGCAATTTAAAAGCCACAGAACTTTTCTTCAAAGAGCGCTTCCCATAAAAAAATATATTTAATATCGTTTCATCCGCGTGTCCATACATAAAGCGTTTGAGGAATATATTTTATTTGCTTTCATCTGATTCAACTCAAACGGCGAATAAAGACTGATTGTTTGTTCAATGTATTTACACTGTACAATATTTAAATGCGATAAGCAAAACCACATTATAACTACACCTAAATAATAACAGGGTGAAATTTTAATCAGTGACCAAATTTTAAGTGAAGACTCCACTGATGAATATGAACAACTTTTACTACGGGAGCAATAGTGAAATCGAGAAAAAAGATTGCTGTTCCATACATTTTGACCGCGCGCCAATTGAAGCTTTTGTATGGAACAGCTGATATTTTTTTCTCGATTTCACTATTGCTCCCGTAGTATAAGTTGTTCATATTCATCAGTGGAGTTTTCACACAAAATTCGGTCACTGATTAAAATTTCACCCTGTATAAATAAATATTGGACACCAATCATATACATTACTCTGATCCCAAAGTAAGTAGCCAATGCTCTTGTGTTATGGGATTCAGACACAATGGTGGTATCGCAACACCCAGACTCGAGACAATATATAAAATTATGATTTCTATATTGACACAACTGGGAATTCAACCCGGGACCTCAGAGCGGCGATGCCTGAAACCCAGCGTGCTTCGTCAAGATAACAACATACATAATTAAGTCATTGCCCCTGTTGAGAAAAATGTTAAAATGACCAACGTTACAACAATCAGTCATTTTAAGATATTTTCTTACTGCACGTACCATACCATGACCGTGCTTGAAACATGGCAAAAATATAATCGTTGTATTGAAAACCATGACACTGTACCCACAAGACCGTTCCATCATCGTTGCGTACCATATACGGAGCGCAATTTTGCCGGTGCTGCTGACACGCTCCGAGTGAAACCCCGCTACGTTGCTAGACCGGTGAGCATACGGGTTGTTGCATTTTTATTTCATCGAAACTAACAATTTGGAAAGAAATATTCACTTTTGCACGCAGCGTCTCAGTACTAAATGAGAATTTTAATGTTCAGGAAAAAAAATGACAATGTTTAGGGCTCCATAGCTGAATGACAAAAAACGGAACTCTTATAATTTCGTCAAGTCTGTCTGTCTGTCCGTCCGTATGTCAAAGCCACTTAATTCTGAAACTATTAGCATAACACAAATGAAACTTGGTAAGTAGGTGCATCCTGTTAACTGCTTTACGGATTCTCATAAAAAAAAATGACATTTGAGGGGGGCTGCCATACATGAAACCTAAAACGAGAATATTTTTTTTGCTCCAGGACCTATACATGTGGTGTATCTAGGTAGGGGGTAGATAGGTCTCCTAAAAATGAATCATCGAGGTTCCTAAATGATTTTATAATATGAAAGTAAGGACAGACTCTTCCAAAGTGATAAAATGACCCTCCACTCGAACTTTTGAACTAAGCTAGTATTTTTTTTTAAAAAAGCGATGTAGATCTTTACAAATACTTTTAACAAAAAATGGTTTGAACAAGATCGAACTAGTAGTTTTGGAGATAAAGCGTATTTTAAACAACCACAAATATAATATTGTTTTAGTTTTGTACATATACTATGAAAAACAAAAGTTATTTTTGCTGTCAAAAAAATTTTGCGGTAATTTGCTAAGCAGGAGTATGTGGACTCCTAATTTAGTTAAAAGTTGGCCGGTATTTTTTTTTTTGGTTCATTTAAGGTCTAACCTTGCCTCCTATCAGGATTGCCTATTGACCAGGAACACACTGTAAAGTTCATACAAAAAAAGTATATTCACGTTAACAAAACTAAAGGGGAAACACAAAGTAGGCAAATGTAATTAATTACAATGCTGGAGGCGGGCAGCCCCTATCGCATGTTTACGTAGCGCGCAGCTGTTGGCATTTATTTCAAAAATACGGCCGAGTTACAACACTAAAAAAGATTAAAACTACCGTAGTAGACTTTACGTTAAAAGATTGGTACCGTCAACAAAGTAAGAAAGATTTTGCAAGACTTTCCCATTCGTCGGTTGGGCTCGCAAATTTGTAAGCGCCAAGCAATTGCAGATATACCTGTCAAACAATTTGCGTTTTAATATCAGAACTAAAGATTAAACTTATATCATCTCAAATTTCCAATAGGTAATAAATTTACGAAAACAGCCTAAAACTACGATTGAACTTTCAATTAATGGTAGGAAAATCTTGCATACCATCAAAATAATTTAATATCAGCAAGCTAATGTATACCGACATTATAACCCCCAAAATGCATGAATAATATAATCCATTCACACGTGTTCTCAGAACACGCACACATACATGTACGGGTTTTAGACGTGGGTTAGTAACAGAAGGTCTCATGGGACTACACTGCACTCTTAAAACATTACAACTATTCAAAATATCTAATACGAAGAGTGCATCAGATGACGCACATGTTTAAAATAACCAGGCGTATTTTAATTCGTAATTATTGTCATAAGGAATTTGCCTAGTAAACCGTAGCATACATGAAGGAAGCTAGGAACGTGAAATGCAAAAAAACTTAGTGTTTAAAAACTTATGACACTTTGACCGCTAGCTAAACCATTCCGTCACCGATCAACACCGTAGCGTGCCATGCACGGAGCGCCTCGGCACCGGCAAAACTCGTTCTTGCTCGCTCTCTCTCTCGCTCCATATAACAGTGAGTCAGAATACTGTCAATCTGTTCAGTGGGCAAGGTAGAGCATAATAGTTAGGGAGGCGAGGTAGCTAAATGGCGTAATTCAACGGCGCCGTCGAGACCTATCAAAATCGAAAGATAAATAATTTAGTAAAGAAAATCTCGTATGGTAAAAACCATTTTAGCGGTGGGTTTGGCGTGTACGGTTTTCAAAAATGTAAAAAAAACAGTTACTTGGGCATTCTCGAGCGCGTCAGATATTCATACTACGTATGCCCCAAGTGCCTCTGATAACAACGGTATACTAATCTGCCGGTTTGCGTGGTGGGGGTAGGCATATAAAGTAGTCAAAAATGCAAAAAAAAAAAATTACTCGAGCGCGTCAGATTTTTGGAGGGGTGTTAAGTAGGCCCCAAGGAAGCTCCCTTAAAAAAAAATGACGATTTTGGCGTGACCATAAGTTACGAAGAATTTTTGAAAATGCAAAAAAAAAATAGTTTTTTCGAAATACTCGAGCGCGTCAGATTTTCATAGGGGAGGTTCATCTCGGTATCCTGAAAGCATATTTTCTTAATCTGACAAAAATGTTGGTGGGTTCTCTTAATCTGACCGGAAAGGTTTTTTGGTTTCTTGTTTTTTCCTTTCTTCTTCTTTTTAATAATTCTTTACTTCGTTTTGCTGACGGTACGTCCAAAAAACAATTTGAGGATCAACAGCTATTGAATAATATACATACATGAAACTGTACATGTTAATAATACTTTTGTATACAGATACGCGTAACCTTTTTCCAAGTCCACGAAAATTGTCGAGAAGCTTTAGAAAAAAAAAAATGAGATTAAAGTAACATAATTTATCATCGTTATTTCATATCATTTTTTTTAACACCCTCAGTTTTCAAGATATACTCAAAAAACCGGGAGTTTGAGTTTTTATGAAGCTTCAAGTCAAAAAGTTTTAACTTTGGACAAAAATGTAAAGAGACCTTTTTTGTGTAAAATAAAATTACCTTTTTTGTTTATTTATGGACAAAAATGTAAAGAGACCTTTTTTGTGTAAAATAAAATTACCTTTTTGTTTATTTAAACTTTTTTTTTGTAAAATGTATCGTTCGCGACTTATATGCGCAACGCGTTTTTCGGAAGACGAAATGGCTCCTCCACACTCCTGGTCATGCGGAAACCGGCAGATTTTGTATTTTTAGTACATTTTAGATTATATTCTTCAAAATAAAAAAATAAAAAATCGCGCTCGAGAATGCCGGATTAACGTTTTTTTTTACAAGTTCGCGACCCTATAACTCGGCGGCGTCAAGGACTTATCGTCAGATTAGTTAAATTTAGTCTTAAAACACTAAAATCAACCCCCAATATCTTAATCTGACGCGCTCGAGTATTACAGACTATCGATTTTTTTTTACTAATCTGATCGTCTATCCTAGGCGCGCGTCACTACATATAGAGCTAAGTACTTTACAAGGTTGTTCTATTAGGTCCAAGGTATCTCTCATATCTTAAACTGCCACGCTCGAGTATTACCGAAAATTCCCCTATTCGCCTCCCTAACTATAACGTGTCGCTTTTCGTGCCTAACACGTTCCTAGCACGGTCAGGGAATGGTGCGGTGCAGTGAGAAAATACTTTTAAGCAAAAAAAAGTATAGGACAGCATCACACAGATTGACTCCAGATTTTGAAATCTGGTATAGCGCTTGTAATTTAAGTGGAAATCTGAAGTTATGATAGTACCTCAAGACTAGCACAACCGGAGGTGTGGCCTGCGAAGAATGCCCAGTGTCCTATAATCCTTCTCAATGGCATAGGTGGACACCGTCAGGTTCAAAACCACTGTCCCACCCTATATAGGTGAGGGAGCACTACATAACCTACTGGCGGCTCCGACACTGGTGAGGCATTTCCTAACAAAAAAAAAAGAAAGTACCGGATCAATCACTCTTATTTTTAAGATTTGATGGATTGAAAAAGTTCCCTGCGAAGTGCGTAATCGTGTAACCACGGTAAATAAATGTTGTAAAAAAATATGTCATATAATGTTAATTTGACTATCTCTAACACTTGCTGCATATTTTACGGTACCCACCTAATCAAACGTGTCAACGATGTTTTAGTATTCCATTAACAGCCATCAAAGACATTCCGCAGCAGCAACTTAAGGAGTATGGGTGGAAAATTATTAACACGATTGTAACAACCCCACCCTGTCAAATTAAAGTTTAAAAATATTACCTGATTAATTATTACGTTGGTTATTATTTAACTTCAAATATTTTAACTACTATTGAAATGTCGCAAATATCGCGTAGGTTTGTTTCAAATTCCAAGAAATAAATGTGTTGCGCAGGCGTTCTTTTTTTCAAGTACTTACGTTGTTTTCGGATGACCAGTGGTAGCCAACATTTGGCTAGTTAACAAAGACAAGAATTATGTTGCTAGAATTTCAATAGCATTGCATATAATTATTATATTTATTAATTAATAGCGCTGATAGGTAGTTTAAATCATAAAATATCGATATTTTATAAGTCAATATTAAGGAATGTATTTTATCATAAATACGGGAAAATCATTGACTTGATAATAATAGAGGTTTACTGTTAAATTTTAATTAGAGTACTCAAAAATATGGGGTGACTAGAACATTTATCCTTTCAAACTTTAAATCTTTTCAATACAAATAAGTAATCGTTCACCTAAAGTTGAGAACCTCTGTTAATGAAAGTGAGTTGCTTAGAACAGTTTAAAGTCATATGTAAGGGCGCGGGGGGGGTCTGAAAGAAACAAAACTGATTGGCAGGATAGTTCAGGGACAGTCGATTTCGGAAAGGATAGGGAGCGCTCAATAGATGCGCACGCGAGTGTAATAAGAGGAGCTGGGTGTGGCAGGACTTCAGGGGAAGAATTGGCGCAGCATCATCGTCGAATAGCTTTAAAGTTATTGAATCCGCGTTTCCGGGTATTTTAGGGCTTACTATAGCCTAGCCTATAGCCTAGTTAGGTTTTGAGTTTAGGTATGCTGATAAAAGAGTAAGGCGTACTGTCTGGTAAGTGATTTT